>CM030837.1:16734724-16819724 GCA_018105865.1 Metaphire vulgaris
CTTTGCAACCGGGTTTTTTATTTTTAAAAATCTACTCAACGTGTTGGAATGATATAGCTAAATTGTTTTAAGAAGAATACGATGATTGCCAGTGAATGAATTTTTTGATTGCCTTTAAGCCATTTGTATGGCAAAAAATCATGCATTTGTTACGTTTGTTGCCAATTAATGTAATTACGTAATTAGGGACTGTTCATAAATGACGTCACACACTTAGTGGGGGAGGGGTTCAAACATTTGTGACGATGCGTGACGACGGGGAGGGGTTCCGGAAATGTGACGGCACATAATACTACATATTTGTATTAATACCGAAATTCTATGTTACCGCAAAGTTGAACGTATTTTACACTTTTAATTCATTTTAAAAAAAGAATTTGAAAAAGTTTCTGAATTTCGCTTCAACTATAATAATTAATTATAATGAGTATTTTCAAAAGAATTCATTGCAATACCCGCTTCACTCAAGAAATAAGTCAATTGAAACATTAATTTTGACATTAAAAAGAGGGAGGTTAACGCGTTATGACGCCATTTTTAGGGGGTCTGACTTTTGTGACGACTTGTGACGAGGGAGAAGAGGTCAAAAACTGCCAAAATCGCGTGACGTCATTTATGGACGGCCCCTTGCGTAATTGTAATAGTACTTAAACTCCGAGCGCGATGGTTGTACATTTAGATACATGGAACAGTTGATCGCAGTGTTTTATCTAGACTTCTGGGCTCCGGGGGGGGGGCTGACAAAGCCGGGGGGGATTTGAAATTTCCGGGGGGAATTCTGCTAGGGACCACTGCTGTTAGCCCATGTAGTATGCCAAAATTTCCGGGCGAATTTGAAATTTCCGGGGAGAAAGAGCAATTCCTCCCCGGGAAACGGCCTAGATTAAACACTGGTTGAACGGGAGGTCAGTAGCAGTTGAAGCAATAAATGGATTGAAACGCCACCTACAACAGTAGCCTATAGCAAAACTGGCTTATTAATTGTTATGGAGAGTAATTATAGAGGTTTCCCACAAGCTAATGTCTCCGAAACCGCTATAATAATTATGTTTGCCTCTTATACGATCTCATCTTGTCTTATTCTAGAAAAAGAAGACGGTGGATAATGTCGAAGATACGCGTATATCGTATTACTTAAAGTGGCTGTCGTGCTTTGCAACGATGTAGAGTGTGTCGCGCGCGTGTGTGTGTGTGTGTGTGTGTGTGTGCGTGTGTGTGTGCAGGAATTTAATTAGAGACGGCAGCGGGACGAGACATAAACTCTGGAATTGAATTTCACTCAGAGAACTCGGTTTTCTGTGCGTTTAGCAGACGACAGAAACTTACCAAGTTCGCGTTTTAGTCACGACCACGCATAATAGCGGCTTGAATCTTTACTAGGTGGCTTTAATAAACGTGGATATTTTATGTCTCAAATTTGCCTGGAAATCGGAACGACTCTTTTAAATTTAGTTTTCGTCTTGTAAATCTTTTTAGTTGTTATTTAATTTTCTTTCGTTTAGTACATCTGTTTACTTTTAGTTTTAATTTTAACCTTATGAGTGATATTCATTTGATATTCATTTCCTTTCTACGATTTATTTAAAGAAAAATTTGCAATAAACCCGTTTCCATCACCAGTTATTCAAATGCAGTAATTTTTGGACGATTTCCACGACCAGCTCTTAACCCCTTAACTGGGGATCCCGGATATATCCGTCCATTTTACATTGAGTTACAGTTAAATACACGGTTAAGGGGTTAACCATCCACAACCCGAGAAGATTCGCTCAACAAGCGCTCGGCCAATCTTTTATCGTAACCGCGTAATATCGAGTAAACGAGCTGATGCGAAGTACACAATTGATCTGGTGCTAAAGATTGCTCGCTCCGTCACATTTTGTTCATCGATGTTTTGTTTAGACAATGCGCGCTTATGCTGTTTTAACAGTGGTTTTTCCACACAGGCCGACTTAGCCTCCTAAACCGTTTTAAGTCACGTTCAGTGGCATAACTAGGGGGGGGGGCACTTTGTTGACTGCCCCCCCCCCCGGGCCCCGGGCGGGGGGGGGCCCAAAGAGGGTTCTAAGCTAGGGTTAGGTTAGGGTTGACCCTAACTTAAACTTAACCCTAACCCTAGAAATGATGGAAATGGTGTGGTGAGGACCTTTTTTTTGCTCGTCAGGGTTAAAAAAATGGAGACGATAACGTTTTTTTTGCTCGTCAGCTCGAAACTCTGGGGCCCCCATGTCAAAGATGCCCCCGGGCCCCGAAAAGTCACGCTACGCCACTGGTCACGTTATTATTATTATTATTATTATTATTATTATTATTATTATTATTATTATTATTATTATTATTATTATTATATGTTACTTATCGCGAAAGTATTTCTGCACACCGTAAGCTGCATTAGTAATAATACAAATGAATGACGATGTATATAAATGCCGTATGTTTCAGTGTTTATTCTAGCCACCTTGACATTGGGGGATTTTGAAATGTTTGGGGGGACAAGGTCCGAGTCTCCACACTTTGGGGGGGGGAGAATTTCCATCCCCAGCCAACATATAAAAATGGGGGATTTTAAAACTTGGGAGGAATTCCCTCCTCCCAGAGAAGGCCTAGAATAAATACTGCGTATGTTGTGTAACACTGCGACGAAAACTTGAACTTGATTCAAATAAAAATATTTCTATGCACGGAAAGAACAATAATTGATTTAATATTTATGTCAAGATGAATTTTAAAATGTGCAAATATTTTCAAATATCTGGAGACAGGAATCGGATTAATCTATCTGCACAGGGCAAAACCCTTTGTAATTACAGACCCAAGTCTATTGCGATGTTTTCAAATGATACCGTCGAAACAGGTAAATTTGCACGACGCAAGAACAAAGACCTGTACCGAATGTCACGTGACAGTTTTAGCGAAAGCGTATTTCATTAAGAAGCGAGGAGATTACAGGATTACAGCGTAAAAACGCTAATCGATATTGCACAGGTAAGACGACTGCAGGTCTTCGTATAACTATAAGGATTACGTACCTTGATAGACTTGGAGATTTTCTTCTTGTTGTTGCTGTAGATAATGATGAATTTGTTGGTCAACGGGCAGCGTCGTTGCAAAATGAGTGAAGTCGCCGCTTAGGACGACGACGATGACGACGACGACGATAATCACCGTTCGAGATGAGTAGAAAAACAACGACGAACACGGAAGAGGAGGAGGAGGAGGAGGAAGAGAGGGAGATGGGCGTTGATAAGATGAAATCAACTGCATCTTCTCCGGTCGGTCAATCATTGGCCTATCTTTTTATCGGCGACAACAACGAGCGATTATGATGACGACGACGAGCGATTATGATGACGACGACGACGACGACAAGCGAGACAGCGAATGATGCGAAAGAATGAGTTGGATGCTAAGACCAACGCATACACCGTCGACCGCTGCTGCTGCTGCTGCTGCTGCTGCTGACACATCGCCGCAATGGACGGAAGAACGAAAGGAGGGTCGGGAAGAAGAAAAAGAAAAAGAAGAAGGAGGAGGGGAAGAGGAGAAGAAGGAGGAGAAGAAGAATAAAAAGAAGAAAAAGAAGTAGTAGTAGCAGTAGAAGAAGAAGAAAGAAGAAGTAGTAGTCGTAGTAGTAGTAGTAGTAGTAGTAGTAGTAGTAGTAGTAGTAGTAGTAGTAGTAGTAGTAGTAGTAGTAGTAGTAGTAGTAGTAGTAGTAGTAGTAGTAGTAGTAGTAGTAGTAGTAGAAGGAGTATACAAGAAATGGAGAAAGAGAAAGAGAGTTCTCTTTGCATCCATACGTCTTACGTATGCAACAGTGGCGCCCTCTATCGTCGACATTCGTTCATCGTCAGTGATTCTATGGGGTGGGGGTAGGAATTTGAAAAATCCAGAAAAAGTAGACGCCGAGGAAAAGTAGCCTGGGCGTAGCCAGGGAGAGGAAAATCAGATTGAGGTTCATTCCGTACTGCAGATAAAGCAGTCTTTTGGGGCGAGGGGGGTTGAGGCTGTTCTCGGAATTCAGAACAGAGGCGTTGGGGGTAGACAGACAACAAAAGACAATTTCTCTCAAAATGTATCCACGACCATTTCTACCCTCTCCTCCCCCACACTCCCTGACGCTAACAGGCATATGTTGGGTGATTATCGGACTGGATTAGAGTCAACTCTGAGATCTGCCGACCAGTCTCAATCATATAAAAGAAGCTCCGCAGTATCTTATTCGAGACTGTAAGCTGTTGTCTGATACAGCTCTCACTCGAACGATGGTCACACGTTCCAATTCCACCAGGACATTATCCGTGCCACGCACTCGTACCAGAATGGGAGAGCGTGCATTCAGGGCGATTGGTCCATCACTCTGGAATCAACTTCCGCCTCCTCTCAGAGATGGAATTTTAAACCGTGACATTTTTCTCGTTCGACTTAAAACAGATATGCTTGACCTGGCAACCGAGGCGCATTTGTAATAATTGCGCCTAGTAAATGAACTTTATGTATGTATGTATATTATGCCTCCAAGAAGCAGGACACAGTCGTGAAGGCAATATTAAAGTTACATTTGGATACAATTTAAGTTACACTTGGATAATGTTAAAGTTCCATTTGGATAATATAAAAGTTACATTTGGATAATATTGAAGGTGAATTTAGCTAAGGACCGAAATCCGAAATCATTCGTATGTAAAGTTCAAGTAGGCTAAATCGTATAGCGAAATCAATACTGACTGCTCGCGCGGTAAACTTTAAAGTAATTGAAAGCCGAAGAGACGTTTATGTGATATTTAATCTATGCCTCCTTTTTAGTTTTAGTTTCTCATTAAACCAAACTGCTTTTGCTAAATCGTGTCCGTTTTCGTTTTATTAGCGACAAACGGGCAAAAGTCGATTACTAATTAAAGTTCAACTTATCTACTGCTTTTCGTTTAGTCTTTCCGCCAGAAAGCGAGCTTCCTTCGCCTACGAACTTTGTCTAATTATCATTAATTTGCGATAACTTTAAAGCATGGTTTAGACTTAAACGGAGTTTTAGAAACGACGATAGTGAAATCCAGGCGAAGAGAAGCTAGCGTTTCTTTGGACGGATTAGACGAACAGACGAGCGCCGGTCTCTGTTGTCCGGTTGTTCCCCAGTGATTTGTTGCCCATCGTCGGAGCAGTAGGAAAAGCCGGCACCGAATACTCGTGATTTAAAGAGATAATCGATGAGAATAGCAGCTATGGGGATCAGAGAGAGAGAGAGAGAGAGAGGAGAGAGACAGAGAGACAGAGAGACAGAGAGAGAGACAGAGAGACAGACAGAGACAGAGAGAGGCAGAGAGACAGACAGGCAGACAGATAGAGAGAGAGATAGACAGATAGACAGACAGAGAGATGAGAGGAAGAGGGGGAGAGAGACAGACAGATAACCAGAGAAGGACAGACAGACAAACAGACAGACAGACAAACAGACAGACTGATAGACAGACAGAGAGCGTTCTTGCACTGGTACAAGGCCACAATTACCCGAAAGATTAGAGACTTCGGTTGCTTTTTTGGGAGGAGGAGGTGGTTCTTAAAGCAGTTCAACTTCAACCTAAAATCCTGCTCTGGAAGAAGTTATTTGGGAGTCGGTCATCAATTCTTCGCTAAGTCTCCCTCCATCCACGTGATCTCATCTCCAGCTTCGTGCCCTTCCCCCATGCACTCCGTCGTGCCTATGGGAGGCTGGCTAGGGGGGGGGGGTGACCCCCCTCCTTCAAACCAGGCTTAGCTCAGAGACATCCTAATCTCTTGTAGGCATCCATATATAATTTATTCATAACCAAGAGTGCTATAAAAATCCTCAGAAGACGATCTCCAGACAGAGTCCGGCATTGGATTCCGTCGCAAGATATGTCCTGCTCAGTCTAATTAACAAGTGTATTTCTATTTCATGAATTTGCCGCCTATATTTTAGAAAAAACAGATTCGAGGTAAAGAGGGCATGTGGCTCAGAATCAGAATTTTGGAATTTTGTGTATTGGAGATTTCCCCTCTGTCTGTCTGTCTGTCTGTCTGTCTCTGTCTCTCTCTCTGTCTCTCTGTCTGTCTGTCTCTCTCTCTCTCTCTCTCTCTCTCTCTCTCTCACGTACACATACAAATCAAATGAACTCGTAAATATACGTGTGCGCTTGCTCGCCATATTTAGTTCTTTCCTGTATGTGTATTGTAGCCTATGTGCGCTCATGTATGCAAAAACTCGTGTATGTATTAATGCAAGTGAGCATGTAGCCTGCGGCCCTGCGCATAAGTTGTGCATATATATATATATATATATATATATATATATATATATATATATATAAAGTCTTTCTCTTTCTGAGTAGTTGTAGTTTTCTTTCAGAGAAAGACAGAGATATCATTTTTTGCATAAGTCCATCGGGAACTAAGTACCGAGGGCAATATAAATAAATAAATATATGTATATATATATACATGTTTGTTTGCGCGTTATTATGTGCAATGTTGCAATGTTGCATGTATACCTATGTGTGCATATAATATAGCGTGGCTGAGAGCGAAAGATAGACATATATATAATTATATATAAATGTATAATTGTATAGTATATATATATATAATTATATATACAGAGAGAGAGAGAGGCAGACAGACAGACAGACAGACAAAGAGCCAAATGCCAATATATATATATATATATATAATGATAAAAAAATTGTCCGGAGACAAAAATTAATTTGTGTTAACGTCTCGTCAGTTTATATATATATATATATATATATATATATATATATATATATATATATATATATATATATATATATATGGTGTGCATAGACTATATTGTAATTTCGCTGGATTGAACATAATAGAGAGATACGGGCAAAGTGAGACTTTCCTTTTGCCACAAATCTCAAGAGGATAAGAGACGAAAACAAGCAGAAAATAGGCTTTGAGAGGAGAGAGAGAGAGAGAGAGAGAGAGAGAGAGAGAGAGAGAGAGAGAGACTATGGTCGGAGTTTGGTTTTTGTTTTTGAGGTGGGGAGGGGTAAATCCCAGTCGCGGTTCCAGACAAAAAAACTGGGTGGCTATGGAAAACTTCTCGAGAAGGCGAAACGTTTTGGGGGTTTGCAGTGCAAAATCTAATGTAACTAGGTTTCGCGAAATATGCTCCAAATTTCGACAATGAATATGATATTAGCATTGGCAAAACTGACAACGCAGAGCTGGAAAATCCGGCTTGTGGATACCTGGGTTCCCCTATTCTGCATGGAAATCTGCCTACGCCGCTGCATTTGCCTGTAATGCGATTTCTACTTATTTACTTACTTGTGTACATTTTGTAGCAGAGAAAGAAATGTCAATAAGTACTTTAATATGGATTTATTTTCTGAGAGCAGTGAATATATTAACATGGTAATTTTACACGTCTTCAGTTCTAAAACGCGTTAAGATAACAATGACTGCCGGTTTTTGCATATTGATTATCTTTTTTAATGCAAATTGCTCAGACTTTTAGCAATGCAGCAAGTACTGTTTAAAATGGCATTTGATCAAATTTTCAAGATCCACATATGAACGACTTTTTATTGGCGTTTTTTCTCCCTTTCACATATTAAGCAATCAGTCTGCATTTCCAAAATGGCAAATGGCGCCCCCACCCCTCAATATTTTTTCGTCAAATTCTTTCTTCTTCCCGTTTCTGTTTTTTTCGCGACGCCGTTTCTCTTTTTCTTCGACAATTCTTGCTCGGGGTTTTTTCACCATCTTCTTCCCGCCTCTCCGTTATTTCTCTTCCAAAAACGTCGCATTTCATTTCTAGATATCGAGATGGAAACGCGAATTGGTGATCGGAGACAGATTCGAATCGGTGGGAACGAGTAATCCAATAAATTTCCCGTTACGAGAGCGAATTTTCATTCCTATATGTTGACCAATCATACGACGAAACGATAAAAAGTTCGACGATAGGTCTGACCGTTCAGAAGAGAACCTATGTGAACCCGGGGACCAACCACGCAGCACCCCCCCCCCAACCCCAACCCTTTTGGACACTTTCTTCCCGGCCTTAGTGTCTCCGCAGACTGTCGACGATCGCTGGGAGTTCATGTTCATTCTGAACTGCGTTCGTTTCAGCTTCGTTCATTCGTTCGTAAACTTCTGTTTTTAAGACTTGTTCTCTGGTTTTATGTTACAATTAGGCTACTCTCGGTCTCTTAAATATTTTTATAGCGCCTGTGGCGCTTTTAAATCAAACAGCGAAAATGAAAGCGAATGTATAAGCTTTGTGTTGAAATGTATTTAAGTAACGGATATCCTAGCTTAATAATTAATTATCCGCGGATAAGTCGGAAATACAAGGATTTAAAAGCGATGTTAAGAAATTTTATGTAAAATTGTCATCAAATGGAGACAGGTTTAATTCTTTGGGTGACATTTTCCCCTTAACAAATTTTAAGAAATGGTCTTATTTTCAAATGTAACAGATTGTGAATTTTTCATTGTAGTAGACTCGAATTGCACGTTCTATAATTTATAAAATATTTAATATAAATCCGAAACTCAGCGATATTACTTTAATAAATGTTGCAATGCAATGAACTATGCTGCTCGACACAAAGATTAGTAGTAGCCCATCCCAATTGATATGGATAACACAATCGGTTGATATATAATTTCTTAACAAAAGTACTATTCTCGGACCAGTTTCAGACAGACTGACAGAGACACAGAGAGAGAGAGAGAGAGAGAGAGAGAGAGAGAGAGAGAGAGAGACAGACAGACAGACAGACAGACAGACAGACAGAAAGACAGACAGAGACACATAATGGCGCTCTGTCGGCGTTTTAGTTGTGAATATTTCTCTCATAAACTCTATAGCGGCACGAGTTCAACATGGGCAGGTGATTTTCCTGAGGTCAATTCGGAGCCAGGTAGGTAGGGGTCATGCAGGAAAGAAAGAAGAAAGGACTCCTCTTGAACCCCCCCCCCCCGTCCACCAGAAGCATACTCGATTTCTTATCCCGTCTTATATCTCGTTCCCATCCGTCGACCTCAAGCCGACGACTTGTCTTATCTATCGATGCCCGTGTAAGAAGTTCATCAGCTTCTCTCTTATCCATCCGATAAGAAATCCATTTAATCTGAGCTGCTCCGTTGGGATAAGGCAAAGATTGGACGACGCTTACACTCAAAAGTAATGTTTTTATCCGAACGTAAAAGCACATTTTGAGAAAATCCCATTAGATTCTTCGTCGTGCCAATGTGAACGCAACAAGACTTCTGGCAGTGTTTTGTAATCCGCAAATGCGAAAAGCTGAACGATTTTTATGACGGCCATCTTGCTTTTATATAGCGCAGTAACATTCTGACTGGCGACGTCTCGAAAGACTCAAAGTAAGTCCTCAATTTTCTTTGGATTAGATGGATTAGACACCGTTTTTTCATGACCATAACAACTTTATAGAGATAAAATTGCATTGAAATAGTTCGCCATAGCCGGTGGCAAGCCCAACTTAGAAAGGAGGAGCCAGACACACACACGCACACACACACACACACACACAAACGGACGTGTTTTAAAGAAGTACATACACATTGAACTATAGTTCTCTTTCGAAGGGAACGACGCAGGAGACACTGAAAATCCGGAAGTTCTTCGGAGGATTCCGGAACCCGGAAGTTCAAGTATCAGTGTCCGCTTTCTATATAGGGACTGCGGTGGGGCGGGGGGGCTCAAATTTCACGGATTAGTCCAGCGAAAATCTTGGCGGAGGATGCTTGAATATTAAGCGGAAGAAGAAGAAGCCGAGAGGGATTTGACGATGCTTCTTTATTTAGCTCTTGATCGAAATAATTATAGAAAGAAGATCCGAAGAACGTCGAATTATTCGTCTTCTTCATTAACAAATTAAATCGCGTCTTTAAGTTTAGGTAGGTAAAAATATAGACCTATAATGTAAGGAATAGATCCGCTACGTTTACAGTAAGCTGGTCGCCAATATCTGGCTCAAATTTGTGGTCGTTCGATTGTTGGACTTCTTCTGGGAAAGCAGACGTTTTCCAAGAACATTAGGCCTAATACGTGTAAGTAAGTAAAATCTCGTGAATTTATATAGAGCTTTGGTGTGTAGTTCAGCAGCAGCTGATTATTCTTAGGCGCTTAGCCTTTCTTAAAATAGCTACGGGAAAGATGAATGTTCAGCCAGGCATTGGTCAATGTATTCGGAGGGCAGTGAGGCTAGAGTGGGGAAATTAAAATTAAAATGCGTCAATTGCAAAATTTTAAATTGGTTATTTATGCTAAATAAGTTAGTTAAACAAGTTAATGGTTTCATTATTTATTGCTATCATTATCATTACATGATGAGTCATGTTGACTGTGAGTCATTCACAAAGTGAAAACCTATGCAGCTATGTTGATGAATATATTATTATTATAGGGGTATTATTATTATAGGCTTATTATTATTATTATTGTTATTATTATTACTATCATTATTATTATTGTATTATCTAACTATGATAGTTAGATAGTCAACTATCGAACTATGCAGTGGCTAAGGTCAGATTCGAACCCGCCACCCTCCAATTGCGTGTCAAGAATCTTACCACTACTCCATCGCGACCTCATAGTGTTTTGTTTGCATAGAGTGGACCGAGGAAAGCCTGTAAGCGCTTACCAGGAATTTTCCTCTTTTTCCTCCTACAGCGTCAAATGGTTTATCCAAGTCATAGAGTTTCTAAAGAAGAATGATCCAAGTAAGGATTAGGATCGGATCGAAAAAGGATCCGTTTAAGGATTAAGCATAAAGTGCGAACAACGTTCAATCAATTTTGTGTAACGATATAATTGGACGGAACGTGAGCTGCTGCGTCTATTTAAAGATGCGTCCGTCAAAAGACGATGGGCGTCTGACTCCGCCTTTTCTTTCTCATCCGGGGCTTTTGCCGCCGGACATGGCGGCGGAGTATCATGGAACGAAAATGACGATGTATTCTATTCTACACTCCTCAGTTGCTGTTGTCGGATAAATTTGGCTTCGTTTTGAAGTAGTTATTACAGAAGTTTTGATATTATCCTTATCTCTCTCTCTCTCTCTCTCTCTCTCTCTCTCTCTCTCTCTCTCTCTCTCTCTCTTTCTCTCTCTCTCTCTCTCTCTCTCTCTCTCACTCTCTCTCTCACACATACACACTCTTTCCTCTTTCTCTGTCTGTCTGTCTGCCTCTCTCTCTCTCTCTCTCTCTCTCTCCAATAGTTTTGATATTAGTCTTATCTCCTCTCTGTCTGTCTGTCTAGATGTCTTTCTGTTTCTCTCTGTCTCTGCTTCTCTCTTCTCTGCAGTCAATTTTCTTGTTTTCTTGTTTCTTGCATTTCCAATTTCTCCAAACAGAATTGTGATTCGTCGTTCAATCGCTAGGCGGCGGAACTCAGTCGCGCTGTGTGAGCCTCCCTGTTTCTACGATTGTCAGACTCAGTTCTACTGTATAAGACTGTGCCAACCCATTCGGAAAGTCGAACTACCTCTCCTCTTATTGTTGTCATTTTAGATCCGTGACGGTGTTCTTACGCTTTCCGCACAGGAATGGATTTGAGAGAAACTCTCTTTAGACGAGGTTGCAAGATAGGCCTACTGATTTTATGCGCCTTGGTAGCAATTTGACTTTGTTACTCAGGACGCACATGTAGAGCTCGAATTTAAAAGCGGCCAAAGCAGTGTTGGAGTTACCGGGCGGGTTGGGGGGGGGGGGTTGAAAACCCCCAGCTAACTTTGAAACCATCCCAAAAATCGCATATCGGGTACATGCAGTTTCTGTCATTCATTGAATTTTAGTTCCCAACCTCCCTCCCCCCCGCTCAAATTGCACAACTCCAATACTGGGTCAAAGGTTATTGAATGTTCAATCTCTGTATGCGAGGAAAGGAGGACCGCGTTTTTTTCCGAAAACCATCCTTGCTCTACAGTGCAACAGACGAAAAGAGAAAAATGCCTGATTCCAGAAACTAGGCCTACCCTTGTTCGAATGCTCGCAACGACATGTGATAATGACGACAAGAACATTAAATTAAACGGCGAGAACAATCCGTAGTAGAGTAAAAAAAACTGAGTCGCAATTTGTGGCTCACAGATTGCGTTACATACGACAAAAGAATCCGTGGAGTCGGTCGTCTACTCTTCCGAGCTAAGTGGCCATTAGAAAACCAAACCGACCGACCGACCGACCGACCGACCGACCGACCGACCGGGCGGGCGGGCTGGCGGGGACAGAATCCGCCGTCGGGCAAACCGAACCGAGATAAGTGGGCGACCGACCGACCGACCGACCGACCGGCCGACCGCCCCCGGTGGGCATCTAGGCAGAGAACACTGCAGAGAGCTGGAGTCTTTCTATCTTGTCTGGAGATGACGTGACGACGGCGAAACCGTGATGAGTTTTGGAAACGGCGGTTCTTCGCTGATTGCCGGACAATGGAAGAGAAGGGTATTCGCAAGACAAGAAACCCGTCTCCACTTAAATCGTCTTCATCCTCCTCCTCCTCTCCTTCTTTTCCCTCATCCTCCTCTTCTTCTTCTTCCTCCTCCTCCTTCTACTCCTCTTCTTTTCCCTCCTCCTCCTCCTCCTCCTGCTCTTGCTCCTCCTCCTCCTGCTCCTCCTCCTCCTCCTCTTCTTCTTCTTCCTCCTCCTTCTACTCCTCTTCTTTTCCCTCCTCCTTCTCCTGCTCTTGCTCCTCCTCCTCCTGCTCCTCCTCCTCCTCTTGCTCTTGCTCCTCCTCCTCCTCCTCCTCCTCCTCTCCTCCTCCTCCTCCTCCTCTCTCCTCTTCCTCCTCCTCCTCCTACTCCGGATAATTGAGGTTCCGGCGTTTTGCAGAGACCGGCGTCGCTAGCGACTGCACAGAGCTCGCAAAACAACTTAAGCGAAGATTACTGAGACACACAAAAAAGAATACGAACAACATGTACTGTATATAGACCTACAGGAGAAAAGCCCACGTCTTAGCCGTGCGTGTGACTAGGACACGTTGCGTGAGTTGCGTGCTTTCTTCGTGACATAAAGTTCCACGAGAAGCACACTTCTCTTTGAAAGATAGCCTACGTCGGAAAAATACCACAAGACACTATCATAGTTAGTCCTGCAAGAGACAGGCGAAAAAGATTTCTGGTTGAGGGCATAGACTGGCATTTCCCGCTTTTAAGCATGCCGCAAATTAGCCCATAATAATAGTAATAATAATAATAATAATAATAATAATAATAATAATAATAATAATAATAATAATAATAATAAGCCCATAATAATAAAACAATAATATAATAATTAATAATAATAAACCAACAACAATAAATAATAATAATAATAATAATAATAATAATAATAATAATATAATTATTGTTTTTATGTGCACGAATTTGGTTGCGAGGTTATTTTAATCAAAGTGCAGTTGTTCCATTCTGCGGAGTCCGTGACAAATATCTCTGATCTGCAAATAATATTTGTTATTTTTCTTTATACTAAAGCTTAGCCGTCTGTCTATATATAACGAAAGCTCCGCTAGCAGAAAATTCACAAATAGACTAAATACGCGTGTTGTTTGTATTTTAAAACTTGTAATATTAAGATGATACAATAATATATAATAATATAATACAGTGGAAGAAAGTTTATAGCTTGTTTATAGTATGAGTAGCATAGGACTAGTATTACATCGTTCAAATTAAGTTTAGCCTTTCCAAAAGATAAGTTTAACGAAATATATTGACAATAATAATTCTTTCGATTAGAAAAAAATCTACAAGCCTTATAAATTATAACAGTACTTGAAAAGATCCTAAAATAAAATGCAGTTATCATATAATAATCTGCATTATATCAGGAATCAAGAACTTAACAATACAATTCGCTGTCAATGATAATAATTCTGTGAATAGAGGAAGACCAATGGCCGTGAAAAGGCATTTTTGCATTAGTTAACTGTCACTTTTCAGTAGACTAAATTCCGCATCATAATAACAATTAAATGAAGGAAAATAGTTATGCCCAAAATATTACACAACATATTGTCTAAACGTCGTCGGGTGTCAAGCTCCCTCGCCCCTCGCCCCCCCCACCCATGGCTCTGCGCCAGTGCCGTGATATGCCCCCCTTCCAACAGAGATTTTGCCAGATTTCTTGAAAATTCCGTCTTCGGATTCTTTGTCGATTCTATTTTCTTACAATCTCTATAGCACCCAATGGTTTATCCAGACTCCAGGACTTGCGGGGGGGGGGAGAATTGACTTTGCTTGAGGGAAGAGACACGGTTAAATGCAAAAATTTGTGTCAGTTCTGGGATTTGGGGGGATTTTGTGGTGGTTTTTTTTGAGGGGCAGAAGAAATTTCCCTCTAACGGACCTGGATAAAACACTGATAACACCTACACGTACTTAACCTCTCCGTTACAATCCTTCAGGTGGATGCCCGGGACCGGCGCCCCACCCCCACCCCTCTGCGCGCAATAATTATTGGGGTGGAGGGAATTTTCAGGCATTTTCGAGTTTTTTCCCAGTACAATTTCGATATTACTATAGTTGAGCAATAGATTGTCTATCGGTATTGTTGCGCTCATAGCAGGACGCCAGTTGTAAATAGTAGAGCCAGCATCGAGGCGAACAGACAGTTAGACGCAGTCGTCTTGTTAACCAGTTGAACTCCGGTCTTGTTCTTACGAGTGCGGTGTGACGTGATGTGATAGAATTGGCGTTGAACTGGATAGTCATTGAACTTTATTGAGCTCCGTGTGGCGTCAACTGACGACGGTGTTGGTACAACCATTTTTGTCGATTCTCCTGGAAAGAAATTACTTCGTGAATTTAATTAAATCGAGCGCGCAAATTTCGGAATCGATTTCGGGTGGTTCAACCCCCCCCCCCGTCAATAAAAAGTGTAGGTAAAGGTAAGCCAGGTAACAGGAATGTCGCTCGTGGGTTCGCTTGAGCAGAGCACTAGAACATAGCTTTACAAATGACATTTGATTATTGCGCAAAAAACCGGATTGTGTACAATGAAAGCCGGGTTTTTATGGACAATGTCCACGGTCAGTTGAAACTGGTATTGACTGTTTTTTAGTAAATTCTCAAATTTTTCTCACTTATCGTCCAGTCTTTCTACCTTTCACGTCTGATCGAATCTACACGCCTTGGAGATGTCTGGTAGAATTTTAATAAGAAATCTACCTTGGAAAGGAATCGTTATCGGGCGAACGTTGTTGGTGGCATACATACAGTAGTAAGTAAGTAAGTTGATTGTTTCCTTCTATTTTCAGAATGCGGGATTCGAATCGCTCTTGGCAATTCAGTTTGGCACTTCCTCCGATTCGCTATGGTCAGGGCCGCCGAGAGAAATTCCGGGCGCGGGCCCTTAAGAAAAATGTATCAAGTCTCAAAAAACCTGACAAGCAAAAATATTTTCAACTGGTTCAAAAACAGCCTGACAAGCAAAAAAAGATCGTCACGCATCAGACCCGAAAAAAGTGGGGATGCAGCCTTCGTGCAGTGGGCTCCTCAGGTGCACTGGTTCTCGTGGGACGTCACCAATTAGGAGTGGGGATTGCCACTGCACAGGTGCACCCCTGGAAAAAATGGCTTGGGCTGCACTGCACCCCTGGAAGAAATGTTTCCTCTGGGCTGTGCGCGTGTGCGAGCGCACAGATGTCGCAAGGCAAGCGCACAAAGAAAAAGATGGAGCGCACAAATTTATGAAAATGTTCTCATTGTTTTCACATCATAGCCTACACGTGCTTACTGATAAAGTTCACGTTTTGTTGTGATCTTGTAACGGTTCCATAGAATTACTAACTTCTGGTCTAGACAATGGGCAAAATGTCTTTTATTTAATGATTAGTGCAAAGCACGCGGTTTCAAATTAAAACTAAAAGAACAGTATTAGGCAGAAACTATTAAGATTTTTGCCAAATAAGACAAAATGAGAGAAATAGATATTGAAATTCTTTGAAAATTATCTTCTTTAAACTTTTGCCAGGAACATACCTTTGTTAGGCATCTTAAAAATCCTATGAATAAGGCAAAATCGCTTAACCGCTGGGTATATGCTTTGTCTTTCTTTAGAGCCTCCCTGTTGTTAGTGGAGTTTCAGAGCAAAATGGCTGGAATACGCATTCTTTGCGTTATTGCGAAATAAGAGTAATTTTTAAAAGTCCTATAGACCGGTTCTTCTCAAACTTATTGGAACTGCGACTCACTTCAGCGGCTTTGTAGCATGCCGCGACCCTGCAAACTTATACGGTCTAGTCAACTAAAATTGGATAAAATACTAATCACTTTAAAATAAGCCGTGTATGGATGATTGCAAGCATATACTCTTCTTAAACCCTAAGCCTACATGCACAAACAACTTTCAAGGCGTGTGACATTGTGGTGTTGTCCAGAAAATGGCATTTTTGAATCTATTTTTGCACTACCCCGCCACCCACTAGACTCATCCCTGCGGCCCACTCTTGGGTCGCGACCCACAGTTTGGGAACACTGTTCTATATAAATTCGCCGGATGTTCCTTATTTACTTGCCTATATACATACTTCTTATCTTAATACGTTCTTGATTACTTATTTACTTACTTTACTTACTTACTTACTTGCTAGATCGTTGTCTATCATTGACGTAGCCACGGGATGAGACGGGGGTCGGCCCCCTAATTCTGATTGGGACCAAAGATCAGACTTTAAAACGTTGGGACGACGACCTTTTTGCTCGTCAAGACATATTGGCCGAAAAACGTCGAAGTGCCCCCTCCCATTCTGGAATCCTGGCTACAAAAACCGTTCTATTCGCCTAGGTCGCATTATGTAAACGATTATGGCGCCACGGTTACATCGCTGTCGCCATCTGGCGAATACTATTGAATCGTCTGGTCGTACTGCTGACAGTATCATTGTTAATAATCGGGTTCTCGGATTCATTTTTGCTAAGAATCCACTTTGAATTATTTTCTAAATCTTGGAATACCACCGATAGCGACGGCAGATAAAGTTCTTTCCTTTCGATTTTGATATCTGAAAATACCTTTATTACGAAAGGCGAGGCTTTATAAATTGACCAGACTGCAACGTTTTACGTCCAAACAAAACGCTAACTCATAATATTATTAGTGTTTTGAGCAAAATGCAAAGGCAGGTGTAACATTATCTGCAACGTTATACTAATGCAAAGTTAAAAGGACACTATTTTACAGAAAGTTCGGAAGACAGTGGCAAAAAATGGGCCGCTTTTTGTTTTCATTATTAACCCCTTAACCGTGTATTTAACTGAAACTCAATGTAAAATGGACGGATATATCCGGGATCCCAGTTAAGGGGTTAAGAAGAAGACATCATTTTGTGTTTTTCTAAAAGATATATGGCTGACCTTGTCACTGTTTTTGCTCTAGCACTTACGAAAAGGCATCTAGTCAGGGGCGGTTCCACGTTGGGGATGACTGGGGATGCATCCCCACCGAGCTTTTTTTGCTTGTCAGCCTTTTTCGGCAATGTTTACTTCATTATTTACTGGCCCAAAAGCACTGCTAATGACCGTTTTTGCTTGTCAATCTTTTTCGGGATTTCATTGCATTCCCCCCTCCCCCACCAACTTCCTAGAAATTCATTGCCTCTCCCGCCAAGAATTACTGGAGCCGCCACTGCAGCTAGTGCTAATAAGTTAGCATTTTTCAGCAGTTCGACAAAGTCTGAAGTCACTAACTTCCCCTTTCATTTTCAGACGCTTTACAATCTCCACGTTGAAGCTGAACAACTTGTATTCAACTGCATGCTAATTAAGGTTTTTCAGTGGCGGTTCCACCATGTTGATGACTGGGGATGCATACCCCCACCGGAGATTTTTTGCTTGTCAGTTTGCCATTTTTGCCGGGTTATTTGCTTGTCGGCCTTTTCCGGCAAGGTTTATTAACATTTAGTGGGCAAATCACTAAGAAGAATTACCTTTTTCTCTCATGTCTTTTTTATCACCTTGCATCCCAACACCAACATCCCCACCAAGAATTTTGGAACCGCCACTGTAGGCTCCCTCACGAAGACTTCAGAACTGGAATCAGTGGCGGCCACTGTATTGAGGCCTGGCCCTCCAGTGGATGGGACTAATGACATACATTAAACAACAAATAGTCCTGCCACTGGTTGCAATGGATAAATAGATAGACAGAAAAAAATAATGACCAAAGTCTGGAGCAATAAACAAAAAAAGAATGCGTGGAAATGAAAAATTAATTTATAATGAAAATGTGGAATAAGAAAAGAAAAACCAGGAGGTGATGGAGGTCGTCAGCATTTTTAAAGAAATTTTTAAATAGACCAAGAAAAGTGTGAAATGACCCACTGAAAAAATAATTTTTTCAGAAAGAATTGGAATGCCAAATGGAAAATGATCAATCAATCAATCAATTTTTATTTCCCAAGTAAAAAGGTTTTACAGGTTAAACATCGATCAATCAATCAATCATTTTTTTCTTCAAGATTATGTTAAACATAAAAATTAAACATCATAATATGTAACAAAAAGAATATCATAATAATTATATATGTAAAAAATATATATAAGCCTAATTCGTTTGAGAAATGGGTTGGCCAAAGGGTATAAAACATAGCGCCAATATGAAGCAAGGAAATAAACCTTACTGGCCAAGGTGAATTTTAATTGACCTACATCAGGCTACATGTACAAGAAGGTGTTACAGTTTTACTGATCCAGGGTGCTCCGAACTAAGTGCAGAAAGTGCAATGTGTTTCATTCTTCTGTTTCTCCAACGGTAAGGAACCATTGAGTGGAGTCCATTACATTATAACAATGGCGCTATAGAAGCTATTGATTTGCCATTATCTTGCGGATTCGACGCTTGGTTCCGGATCTAATTTAATCCGTGGATTTTTTACCGGATCCGGATCGTCTGCTTTTCCAAAATCTAAAGCGGGAAAACATTGAAATCCAAAAAGTGTGGCGTCCACCTTTCACCGAATTTGCCAATAAAACCCGGCGCTCGTTAAATGTTTGGGAGACATGCGATTTACTTTTTTTGGTGGGGGAGGAGAATGTGATATTTACTTAGAGAGAATATTAATGTGATTTACATTACTTTGACGGAGGAAGGCGTCGTGAGATGAAACGGCAATGCGATTCTCAACAACGATCGCGTATTTTCGAAAGCTCTCCAATGTAACTTGTCTAATGTACAGAAGCGCCTCCATCCTGCCTTCGTCCCGTTCCTAAATCACAAAAAACACAATCGTCGTCGTCGTCGTCATCACGTCTTCATCATCATCCTAACCATCGTCACCATTATCAGGGGCGTAGCCAGGAATTTGATTTGGGGCATAATGTGATTGGGGGGGGTTATAAATCTTTAAAAACTTTGAAAATCTTAAAAACACATTTAAAATTTAAGGTAGTCTGATTTTGGGGGTATATATACCGATATACCCCCCCCGTCGCTACGCCCCTGACCATTATCATTTTTGACGGCATGATATCTTCGTCGTCGTTGCTATTGTCCTTTCAATTATATATCATGGTCATCGTAAAAATAATAATAATAAATAATTAGTCATCGTTACCATAATCATCGTCGTCATCGTCGTCGTCATCATCATCCTAATCATCGTCACCAGCGTCTTCATTTTAACATCTTCCGTCATCATCGTTACTGTCCACTCAAACATCATTGTGTTCATAGTAATCGTCATTATCATCATCGTCGTCGTCATCATCATCATCATCATCATCATCATCAACAACAACAACAGTATATATTGCCGGGGTGGAAAGCAGCGATTACTCAGTAGAGAGAAACATCAGCGTTAAGAGCGCTGTTGAAAAAGGCTGACTATTGAAGCAGACAAACAGAGACGGGTCATGTGACTATAGTATACAAGCTCTATGCAAAGACCAGTTTGTCTAATGGACAATAGAACTTGTCAGACAACGACACTTATTCAAGCTATGCAAGTACTTCACAACCAGGGGCGTAGCCAGGAATTTGATTGGGGTATAATGTGATTTGGTGGGTATAAATCTTTACAAACTTTTAAAATCTTAAAAAACACATTACAAATTTTAAGATAGTCTGATTTTGGGGGGATACCGATATAGCCCCCGTCGCTACGCCCCTGTTCACAACATCGCTTTGGTGATTTACTGCGATTACATTCAATGTCGACTGTATGTCGGGTTCTGGGGCAGGTTTTTTTCTCTAGAAAAAGCTACACGGAGGAGATCTTTGGTCACGGTATACTGACCACCATCAACGTCCAGTGTTCCTTGACCACTTGACCCTCGGACACGGTCGTGCCGTTGTCATCAATTACCCAGAAGACCGCGGTGGCCGCGGGCCGGGCCTTGACCGCGCATCGAACGTAGACGTTCCGGTCTCCGATACGGACAGAGTTCGTCTCGCAGCTGATGATCGGAGCGTCTGAGACACACGACAACGTTAACCCCTTAACTGGGGATCCCGGATATATCCGTCCATTTTACATTGAGGTACAGTTAAATACACGGTTATACGAATGTGCTAAATCAGCGACAGAATTACAACCATGGGATTAACGCAAAGGTCACACAGATATCCATATCAGACAAGTATCGGTTGGTCTCAGATTGCCTGGAAATGACCTGAAGCAAAATAAGAATCGGTCTAAGGAATAACAACGTAATGTAGCATTTATGTAGCGCCGCCTATATTTCAACTCAGAGGCGACCCTCTGGCATTGGAGTCGCGTGATAAAGTAGTGAGACTTTAGCTTTCGCAAATGGCATTCCAGTATCGCATAAGAAAGGCAATAATGTATTTTTCTTTATTATATTATGTGCAAAGTCTTTGATAGTTGGACATAGGATATTTTGGATAAATTCAGAAAAATAGTTTAATTTATTTAGCGCTGCGTTCACAGCGCCACTTAAAAGTAACCAAAGGCGCTTAGTTACATTGGCGTTGCCACGGGGATACTGGGGGGGGAAGAAGCGGGTCCCCTATTCTGGCTGGGACCGGTCGTGGGGTTTGCGCAGAACCGTTGAGAAATGTGGGGAGGGTAGATAGCAGCATGATAGAATAGAATAGAAGCACTAAATTTGACTCGTTCGAGACTTTTTACCCGAAAATATCGATTTGCCACCCACCCACCCCCCATTCCGGGACCCTGGCTGCGCCACTGCTGACGAGTGAAAGCGTTGCTTTCGTTCCTCTCATCGTCGTCGTCATCATCATCATCATCGCAGTCATTTACCGAAACATCAATAATAGCCTTTAGTAGTCATTCCTCTTTCTGTCTATCGATTTAGCAGTTGAATGATTCTGATACGAAGGAATACTTAGAGAAGAAAAGAAAGACAGAGAGAGACAGAGACAGAGAGAGAGAGACAGACAGACAGACAGACAGATGAACGTTTTGGCATCGAATTGTAGCCTACGATAGTTCAGCTGCACACCATTGCTGCCAATGCTGGCACTCACCCCCCCTCCTTCCCCCTCCGCGTGCAGATAAATCGCAGCGTTAAGAAATTGCTCCAGTCGGAGAATGGAGGAAGTAAGCCGCCTACGACTCGGAAAATTGGAAGAGTGTCTTTTCCAGGTCGTTGGAAGGTCGATAGGAAAACTGCAATTCTTGTCGTATAGCAGCAATTTGCGCAAAGTGCTAGCAAAGTGCTAGCTGGCGAATATACTAAGAGAGTGTCTTCTTGTCCTATATATGGGTCTAGGGGCTACTTAATCGAGTCAAATACAGCGCTGAAAATTTTCAATAATTTGGCGTCACCTGTGGTTTGTAGGTTTGTAAGAGCGTATTTATAGAGGCCTATAAGGCTAAATACGCCGTGTAATAATTACATTGAACCAAATTTGTTTTAAAAATCTTATTGGAAACTTTAGATTTGACGACATTAGAAGAGAATAGAATCAGCTTTTGTGTTCGAATTACGTCACGGTCTCGTATTGCTGTCACCACTTCGAGGTCGTACGTATGCCTCTCTATTGTGCGTGTGTGTGTGACTGCATTGTCAGGCACCGTTAACAGCTTCTGCTGATAGACTGTAGCTTAATTATGCACGGTCTGCGTAATGTTGGAATCTAGTCGTGGTGCCTGCTGCCAACCACGCCGTTCATCGTTTAGGCGTCGATGAAATGATAGCAGCGTTAAGCTGCGAAGGTAAAACGCTGGTCTAGAGAAGTCAATGGTAATCTACTCCAGATTAATGGCGTAAGCCACCTGCGTCGTTGCGTTGCCTAGTACCGGAGATCAGCGCTGGACCCTACGCTCGTTCGAATACCGGACAACCTCTGCCCCTTATAATGGTAGCAATCACAGGCAGGGCCGCCGAGAGAGGGGGAGGGGCAGGTGGGCAAATGCACAGGGGCCCTGCGGCCTGGAGGGGGCCCGGGTCGATGACGAAGATGTACTATTAACAATAATGACACAAAATAGGAGGTCGTCATGCTATATGCATAAGGGTCCGACGAGTAATAGGGGGTCAGGGCGCCGAGGAGATCAAAAGAGTGAAAACTGGTGACAAGCAAAAAAAGGGTCATCACTAGTTTTCGAACGTTGGAAGAGCGTTTCTTAGAAATCCATGACAAGAAAAAAAAGTTCATCAGGAATATTATTTTAAGACTTGTCAGGGGCCCGTCGGCCCTTCTGCACAGGGGCCCGGAATTTCTCTCGGCGGGCCTGATCACAGGGTACTGCGCAGCCAACCCCTTTTAAAGTTTACATTAACAGAAAGAAAATGCTTTTGCATTTTGCTCAAGATGCTAAATTCAATGTAAAAAAATTAAAAATGAACTGTGGTCATTTCGCGTTAGCAGTTAGCGACCATTATAACGACTGCGTAACTCGTAATAAAGGTGTTTAGCCCGTCAAACGTTTATTGTATAATCTCCGGGTCTAATCGCAAAATGAGAATTTTCAAACGACCTCTGTCTTAATGTACATTAATTGGGTTGGTTTCGTAAAGTTTCTTCGAAGCAAATCAAGCAGAGGTCATCGCAGCTTGGACCGAATTTTATAATGTTATCAATATTATCGAACGCTCACAGCAAGCACTGCATTGCGCATTTATAGGCGCAACAGAATACAAGCTTAATTGGAAGACGGGTGCCGAAGATTGGTTCGAGTCCAATACTGGATCTTCCTCTAGTACTGAAGTCATCTCGGTACTTATGTCAGGAATTATGGTACCGTATTGCTGGACTACAGTACCACATGCGTTTGCTTTGAGTTAATCGGGCATTAGCAGTGGCGGCTCCACCGCGGGCCAAGGGGGGCCCGTGCCCCCCTATTGAATGCCTGGCACCCCCAGTGCCCCCCAATTGGGACCCTATACTTAATGCTACATACATTAAACAACAAATGGTTGGCCCCATGATTAGAGGTTGCCACCCCAACTTGCCAAATCCTAGAGCCGCCACTGGACATTAGCCCAGCTGCTGTACAATAATTAACACATTAGGGTCTATTCACAGATGGAATCAAATGTGGGGGCGTGGGGAAGGGGGTAGTGGTCTCTCTCCCTCCCCGCATCATCACCTACTTACGATTGACGGTCATCCGAACAGCTTTAATCATCACTGGCAAACCGGAAACGGAAGCGGCGCAGCTCGCCAGCTGTCCGTCGTCGTGCGCATGCGCGGAAAATCCGTAGTTCCGGCGCTCCGTGACGTAACGCATGACTCGCAGTCCTCTCTCTCCCGTCATGTGCGTCGAATACGACAGATCGAACCGATCGGTGACGTCACGAGGACCGACGTAGACGGCGACATCTGGCGGCGGATAACCACCGAGCGCCACGCAGCGGAGGACGCCGGAGTCGTTCTCGACGTAACTCAAACTGCGCTGCTGTTGATGACGGCGCTCGAGGTCCGTCGCATTGTCGTCGTCGTCGACGACATAGATATCTTCTACGGGAACTGATGACGTCAGAAATCAAAAAACACAGCGCTAAAGTATTGCTTCGTTATAATTCCGGGTACTACTGGAAACAAGATTTCAAGCGGAGTTAATCTTGGAAAGTACATTTTAATCATTTTGATCATTTGGTCATGACATCAAACAGTTGATTGATTGATTGAACTATCGATAAATGGATCGAAAGATTGGTTGGCTTATTGATTGATTATTGATTCAATTCATTGGCCGATTGACTGACCGACTGATTGATTGACTGATTTATTCATCTATTGACTGATTGTCAATAAATTATTTAAATTATTTAATGAATTATTTATTGGATGATTATTGACAATAAATAAATTATTTATTTATTGACTGAATGTCAATTTGAACGCATTATCATTGAATCGTTGTCAACCTGACCCAATCAAGCGGCAACCAACCTCTGACGAACAGGTAGTGGGTGACGAGACCCAGGACGGAGTTCACTGGACCGTTAATTTCGCAGGTGTAGTTACCGCTGTCTTGTAAAGACAACTCTGAAATACAACCAGCTGTCAGCGGAGATGTAGTCTCTGAGTCAAAAGTAATCAATCAGTCAATCAATCAATCAAAGATTTAGCTAATTCAACGACAATCAGAGATTAAGCCAAATTGATAATAATTATTTATAATGGCGCTAATTATGGATGCATCTAACAGTAGTAACCCATTGGCCATTAATTGTACTGCTAGATCAGTCGCGTTTATTGTTTAACTATAGCAGAAGCAGGAGCCAGATTACCTGTTTGATAGATTACTTACTTGCTTGCCACCTCTGTCTGACAAGTGATCAGAAAAGACTAAAAGTTTCATAGAGACGGTTATCGCAAGCACTTCTTCACAGTAGTAGGTCTACAGTAAAAAAAATCCGTTACGGACCAATCTCCGGATTTCAATGATCGAATCATTATTCTGAAAAGATCTCCGACTTTGATTTTTTTACTAAAGCGACCATCGACTGGTGCTGACCCTAGCCTACAATGGCGTTAAGAAGGCGGGAGAGCGGTCCGCCCAATGAATACCTGACTACTGAACTACTACTGGAACTACTACTACTACTATAACAGTCAACAAATGATTGACCCGGACCAATAAAATTGACCCAATCGGTTATTTATTATTCTGTTTTGTTCTTCGCCTTTCATTTCCTCTGCCCTAACCCTAACCATAACCCTAAATGTCAGTAAAATTCTTTATATAACAATAAGAGCAAACTGGTTTCTTAAAACTGTCTTTCATATTTTGTTTATACGCTGTAAATATTCATCAGTCACTTTTCTGTCCTGGATTTGCGATTGGTCCGCACATTTCCTGGACTGTACTACTGGGAGGCGCTTGTCAATTTGACCGGACCGCGCTGGTGCACCATTACCGGAAACGGAAAGGGTGAGCTTGTAACTGCTGGTTCCCTGTCCAAGGAACGCCACCCGAAATCGCCCGGTTGAATCGAAGGGCTCCAGAATGTTGGCCATCATGTTGACCTGTGTCTCCTCGTACCTCTGGACCTTGCGCCACCAGATCGGGTTGTCGAACAGGTTGAAGGTACTCGTCAGGAACTCGCAGTCGAGACTGACCCTCTGACCAGCGCTGACCACGATCACCTGGTCTTTGGTCAGCATTTGGAAGTTTTGGACGCTAGACTCTTTCGCAAAGAAAAACATTTTAAATACACAGGCACACACACACATATATATATTTATTTATTTGACACGTTTTCTAACACATGAAAGATCCTACTAAGTCACTTTAACCAAATAATAATAATAATAATAATAATAATAATAATAATAATAATAATAATAATAATAATAATAATAATAATAATAATAATAGCAATAACTATTAAAGACGAAGTTTATTTCTAACTCAAAATTAAAATTACAAATCGCAAAACCATTGAAGTAGAGGCATAATATTTAACTATTAAATACAGGTGTTGTGATTAAATGCAAATTGTGACACAGTTATCGTCACTAGACGTTAAGTTAAGAGTGAAACTTCAATTTAGATTGACTCAGCAATCAGTGAATATTGATGTTACTGTTAGTGTTATTATATTTCAGACTAGATGCCATGTCACAACTATAAGCAATCCCGAAAGAATATATTTCTATTATGGCGCAACAGAAGTTAACACGATGATAATTATCAACGCTGACTTTGAATATTCCATAAAATTGGCGCCACATAAATTGTTCTTTTTGTTATACATTATAACAATTGCTTGCTCAGTTTTGGATGTGTGTCACATAGTGATCGAACTAACAAATTATTTTTTTTCTATTTTACCAAACTGTAAAAGCGCCCTCTAAAACAAGAAACTGGCTGTCCGGGGGAAATCTATATCGCTGTCAATATTGAATTTCTCTGATTTTTTAAAGAAATACTGTCAGAATAATCGTACGAAAGCGGATCAACTGCGCGGTTTAGAAAAAATAAGCCATGGATTAACCATCGATCATGCGTTGTGCCCGTGATTTCGGCGACGGCGAAATCAAGCGCCTTGCCGTTTACTGACCTCGGCTGATAAAAAACTTCTGCAGCGGGTTTCTTTGTGTTCGCAAAATAATATACTGTTTATTTCCAACTCAAGACATCACAGAACATAAATCATAAGTACAAGGAACATAAATCATAAGTACTCGTACAATGATCATGGAGAGAAAAAATATATTGAATATTTTATAAATCCTCATTTATACTATATTGCTACAGGTTAACATAGCAACAACGAATACATTATTCATATTAAAGCAATATTTAGTACTATTTGGAGACTAGAGATACCAAAGGGAATATAATTCCCGTAAGTCGATATCCTACATACAGCTAAGTAGATGGGTGTCTTAATGCCAGTAATTTGGAAAGTTTATTTAATCAATTATATTTAATAACGTTTTGAAACAGTATCTACGGTCTGACCGAAACTTTCTACTCTTGCGACATTTCTTGCGACATTTCTTTCCAATCGAAAAACGCAGCTTTTAAAACGCACATGAACGCCCCAATATTGCAACTGTCCTTCCGTCCGCCATCTTTGAAAACAGTCGCGGCTCCATTTTGTCCTAGGATGCATCCGCCGACTGTCCGGGGGACAACGTAATGGACTCGTAAGGGCAGGGCCGGATTAAGGTCCGAGTGGAAAAAAGATCGTCGCTTCCATAAGTTGAAAATTGCCCCTTGCAAAATTTCCCGCCGCCTTCACAGAAAATATCAGAACAAAAAAGTCGCTTGAAAACCGGTGGGCCTATTTTTTATGGTGGGCCGGGGGCTTCAGCCCCCGCCTTAATATGGCCCCTGCGTAAGGGAATTTATCCCGGTAACATATCCCCTAATGGCGCTGTACCTCAATCGACAAAGAAATGAATTTGTCAATAATTCTGTAGAATTATTATTGTCTAAGACACACTAACGCTGAAAACATGTCCGAATATATAATGTCAGTGATAATTATAACCCGCAAGACGGACTGATCGCAAAAATCCGTACCTGAATCGGTGTGACTAATGACGCGTCGAAATGGCCCGACTGTCGTTAGAAATAGCGCAATGCAGACTAACTCTACGGAGTTCGCTTCCATTCTCGCTATTTTTCCGCGTACCGTGTCTATGGTCCCGTCGGATGCTTCCTATTTTAATATAAGCGAGACGTCCTACTGTTGCCGCCGAGCACTCTCGAAATAGAACGCCGGTCTGCAGACCGCCGTCCGCTCCGTGCGTCGACATTTAGTGCTTTGCTCTGACGGAGATATAATGGCGCTAAAACAGGCGTCACGCTTAAAGCTATTTTTTTCAATGTCCAGACCGACAGAATTTGACCGGCGTGTCTGTGTGTGTGTGTGTGTGCGTGCGTGCGATAGTCTCAACTATCGGAGAATTAAATTTGGCACAGCTAAAAAACTCTGGCGCCACATAAATGGACGGGATCTTGGTTATAAAACAGGGAAGGGAGCAATTTGAGCGGAAATGCTCTGAAACATTGGATGTATGATGGTCGATTCTTCTTAGTTCGTCTAGGCTACTTGCTCAAAAACAATTCACGCCAAACTATTCGCCGAAAATGCGCCGGCAGTTCGTCTAGAATTCGATCACGCGTTTTTCGTAACAGTGTATGAGACTAGTGTATAAGAAGTTTATGTCAAATTTCACGTTGGTCTGAAGTCGAAACGGCAGTAGCTGGTTGTTATGACTGCGTCTTCCGTCGCAGGGTTATTTCTAGGATTATCAATTTGGGGAGTGTCGGTAAATTCTGGGAGTCACCTGCCAAAACAGTCTGATAAGCAAAAAAGTCATCCCATAGCTGAAATGGGGTGGGGAGTGTTGGGGTGTCGGTCTCAAATTGGGGGTGTTTGGGGTGTTAAGGGATGCAAAAATATCCCTGGTCCGTCGGGTGAACTTAACTGCAGTTGTTCGCCTTGAATACTGCCTCGATAGAAAACCAGAAGTCAAGTTTATATTTTTTGAATTGCTTTGATAGCAGCATTATTGCGTGTGAGCGTGTGTTCTGTTCTAGAGGCGTAAAATGAATTAAAAAACTTCTATAGCGCCATTTCAATCGTGCAATTGGCATCAGTCGATAGCTGCTAGTAGCTCCAGAGCAAAACAACGCCCGACTCATCCTTAGCGACGTAGTTTCATTCCATAGTTCTGTAAGACTCGACAAAATTTTTTTTATATTTTCGAAAGCCGCAGCGCCAGAACAAAATGCCAGCATCAAACAAGTTCATAATGGAAGATATATAATATTATCTGGACGCGTCGGTTTATAAGTTCTAAATCGAAAAACTGCTCGTTATAAGCAGACATGCAAACAGTGGCGGTTCCACCGAGGGGCCAGAGGGGCCCGTGCCTCCCCTATTGACTGCATGCCCCCCATGGTGGCCCCCAGTTGGGACCCTATACTTAATGCTACATACATTAAACAACAAATGGTTGGCACCCCATAATTAGAAGTTGCCCCAACGCCCCCCACTTGCCAAATCCTAGAGCTGCCACTGCATGCAAATGGTTTTCTCCGAATTTTAATTAAATTATTGATCGAACGAGTCATGTACGGAGTATTCCATTTTGCGTCATGTAAAATATAATAAAAATCAACGCAACGAGTTAGGAGACCGGTTAATTCCTATGATAAGCGCACTATATAGTTCTGGTCGTCAAAAGCCATTGTCTCTACGGTCGAACGTATTCCCACTTGGCAATGAACCCTTCGCCCGGCGCGAGAGAGACCTCCCTCAGGTCCGTCGTTTCGCCCACCTTCTGCGACATCGTGGCGTTCGTCACGAAGACAACTTCGGCCGAAGAGGGAACCTTGAAGTTCGGAGAGTTTTTCGTAATGTCGACGGTAGCTGCGGCGTCGTTACCAAAGCTACCGACGACGATAATTCTAAACGGAACAGGCAATACGACACACACCGATACAGATGCGTCTTGAATCTAAGAGTACGTCTTGGAAAACAACGCCTATTGCAATACAGATGATAATAATAATAATAATAATAATAATAATAATAATAATAATAATAATAATAATAATAATAATAACCATCATCATCAAGGTGCGATTTGCGGGGAGGAGATGGAATCCCCCCCACTGCCCAACTGCACCCCTACTGCTACTGCCCCCACCACTACATCCCCCACTGCTACAGTTTCCAACAACTACATCCCCCAAGCTCGACATATTATCCCCACTGCTCCAGGTCACAAATCGCACCCTAATAATAATAATAATAATAATAATAATAATAATAATAATAATAATAATAATAATAATAATAATAATAAAGTCCTTTATTCTTACTAAGCATTAAGAGTAAACAATATCAATCAATCAATCAAATAAACAAATAATAATAATAATAATAATAATAATAATAATAATAATAATATTTTAGTGGTTTAATAATAATAATAATGTGAGTTTACATCCGTACACACATTCCTCGCATCCCTACTTCCCTTTGTGCGTTCTAGCTGTAATGTTATCTTTGATTCTAGAAAAACATTATTCGCAGTATACAATGGCAAACAGCGCACAAGGTAGAGTTTCTCCTAATATTTTTTGATGTCGAAAACGCTACCTGTTGAAACCTTCGTGTTCTCGGACGAAGGCGAATATCTGGTCAGAGTTAATCCTGTGTAGTCTTCCGAACTCAATGCTTTTCTCGTCCGTTCGGAGTTTGATTAGAGCCTTCAGTTTTCCCAGAACTCCGTCCGGATCTGCGCTTTGGTCCTAACCCCCACGACAAAAACAAAAACGCCAAAGCGGTTTCATGTGTCTTTCTCTCTATTGACAGTTTATTATTATTATTATTATTATTATTATTATTATTATTATTATTATTATTATTATTAGATAATTCCTATCCTATTATTATTATTATTATTATTATTATTATTATTATTATTATTATTATTAGATAATCCTATCCTATTATTATTATTATTATTATTATTATTATTATTATTATTATTATTATTATTATTATTATTATTATTATTACCAGATAATTCCTATTCTAGCGGACTCGTAGGTTTTATCGACATTACACTCACTAAAGAACTTCTATAGCGTCATCTTAGCAATGCACTTGGAATCAGTCGATGGTCGTTCCGAAGTACAGGTACAGATAAAGGTACACTCCATGGGCTCAACGCCCGTACGTTCCAAAGTAGATTAGAGCAATAACGCATTTCTCTTCATAAAACCCATATCCTTCGTATCCGTAACATCTCAACCATGATGAGTCTCTGAATAAAATACCATCGCTGACTGGCCCCACCTTTTGGCTATTTCAAATTTAGACTAAGCGCCTAGGAATAAGACTAAATTTTTAGTCTCTACGATGATTAATTGCCTTGTACAGTAGAACGTCGTTATAACGGACTCTGTTATATGCGCAGGCCCATTAATGTCCGGTTATAACGTACACCGCACTGTTGCGCACTGTTGTGCACTTTTACAGACCCGCTAAATACGCTATAACTAAGCTCTACTGTAAATATATATTCGTCGCAGGAGGTCGTGAAAGTTTCCACGATTTTATATTCGGCTTATGTTCTGTTTTCAGCGCTATACAGAGCAGTGTTTTATCCAGACCCCAAGCCTCTGTGGGTCAAATTGACTTGGCTGGAGGGGAAGAGACACGATTCGATGCAAAAATTAGTGTCAGTGCTGGGATTTGGGAGGAATTTTGTGGTGTGTGGGGGGAGGGGATTTGTCAATATATCAGGCCTGCATATAAAAGACAGATGCAGAATTTACGATTCTGAATTGTATACAAAATGTTGAGTGGTCTACTGCTTAACCCCTTAACTGGGGATCCCGGATATATCCGTCCATTTTACATTGAGTTACAGTTAAATACACGGTTAAGGGGTTAACGCATCTCACTTCGACATTCCACGGATAGGCATTATAGCCGGATGGAACCGGTATCCAGGGTGAGGACAGGTTGCTGAATCCGGCGTTCGTCTCATTCGACCATTGCATCGGAGTTCGGAAACCATCGCGAGAGAAGTTCTGTCGATAATAGCAGAGAAAGTCAGAGAAAGTAATAATAATAATAATAAAGCGAATAATAATAATAATAATAATAATAATAATAGTAATAATAATAATAGTAATAATAATAATAATAAAAATAGTAATAGTAATAATAATAATAATACTAATATATAATAATAATAATAGTAGTAATAATAATAATAATAATAAGTAATAATAATAATAATAATAATAATAATAATAATAATAATAATAATAATAATAATAATAATAATAATAATAATAATAATAATAATAATAATAATAATAATAATAATAATAATAATAAAAGTTCTCTGCAACATCAGAGATGCCGAAGAGAAGAAAGTGTAGTATTTGAGAGTCAGATCAATGGAGGAAAAATTGTTAAACTGTTTTATTACGCTAAATAAGTCTATTAAATAAGTTAATGACAGTCTTAAACTTCCCCGTGCATCACTGTATGCATAGATTGACCAGGAAATCGCCCTGTTCCCCTGTAAATACCACCCTACCAATGCTCTAGCTCCATTCTTGTGTGCCAAGGGCTTAAGACAGATCAATACTAATCACAATTATCAGCTATAGTCTTTTGATAGAAGGTATATCAGATCCTAACTTTATTGATTTGTCCAGCCGGGTCGATGTTCCGATCTGGTCCGTCCATCATTCCGACCTCCTCGCCGTAGTAGACGAACGCCGTAACGGGCAGCGTTGCCTTGATCATGTTCAAGACGTTCAGAAAGTTGTCTCCGCCGATGTACGTACGTTGTCTCGACCGATCTTGGTCGCCGGTCTACGGGATAATTACAACGCACACTCACTCGCCTTCAATTATTACTGTAGGTCTAACACGCGTGCTGAGGACCGTCAACTGCTTCACGGTCGGATCGAAGAGAAGTCTTGGTGATTGGAATGCTCGTAAATTACTGATTGTGAAATGTTCTTGTCGTAAATCACTATACCTTGACGCCCATTATAAATTCATTAACAAAGCAGAAATTTTTTATAAAGAAAGGGGCGTCTTGGGAGTAACGGTTGGATTCCTGTCGTGAAATCGGAGGGTGGCGGGTTCGAATTTGACCTTGGACAAGTATTGAAAAAGTAGCGAGTGCAGTAACTGAATGAGGTGTCTAAAGATATTGCATACTGAAGCTTTGTTGTTTTTTAGATTCAAATACAAGAAGACAAATAAGGAGAATACAGGAAAAGACCTACTTGACTGTAACCAGGGATATTTTTACACCCCCTAAACCCCTAACCCCCCCCCAACGCCCCTCAACACTCCCCTCCCTCAATTTGAGGTGGACACCCCCCAAATTGGTAAAATTACAATGGTATGCATACAAAATGCATACTAATTAGCTCCGGACACCCCACCCCCCACTTTGAGGTCGACACCCCCCAAATTCACAATCCTAGAAATATCCCTGAACTGTCTGTAACATTACGATTCAATATCTGAAAAATAGTTAAATAGACAAATGCAAATATGTTTCATATTTCAATATCAGATAATATCACCCCAGGGTGGCGTAAAATCTCCTGGACCTTCCATAGGGTGGGGAGAACTTGTCGTATGCGGTGTTTAATCTAGGCCGTTTTCGGGGGGAAATTGTCCTTCCCCCCGGAAATTTCAAATTACTCCCCGGAAATTTTGGCATACTAGATGGACTAACAGCAGCTCCCTAGCAGAATTCCCCCTCGGCTTTGTCAATTCCCCCCCCGGCTTTTCCAGCCCCGGAGTCCAGGAGTCTAGATTAAACACTGGTCGTATGAAACATTCTATAAGTTGCAACGTGTGCGTGTAAATATACGACTGAGTGCACGTCTAGAGGTGTACTGGAAAACCGGACAGAAATATAGACGCCACGGTGGCGGAAGTCTTACCGTCCAACTGGCAGTTCCGGTTGACGGCTTCTGGTTCAACCATGTGTAGACCAGATTGCTGACGCATTTACTATCGCAGGTGCTGTTCAGGTACGTCAGTTGGTAGTTGATCGGCAGGTCGGCCCCTCCCTCGCCGTCGTAAGCTCCGAAATATTTCATCACCTCTTCGATTTCCACGTCACCGTCAGTCAGCAGCACTCTATCGCCAAAAATGCGCTACATAACAAGCTCACGCAATGTCTGAATTCGCATATTTTCGGACCAACATTGACATGAATTACCAAATGTATGTGAAGTTAGGTAGGGCCTATTTACTAGTATTTAGGCCTGTCAAGCTGCGGCTGAGTAGTAAGAATCTAAGTTTGACCAAATTGACTGATATCTCACAATATGGCCAAATTACATGCAAATGAGATTAAAATATAAAGAAAGGTGGGGATATGCTGTACTGTAAACGTATTGCCTATTTGATAGAAATATCATTCAAATAAGTTAAGGAATTTTAAGAAATCATAGTTTTTCTGCTGGCGTTTTTTTCTGAGACACCCTGTTATTTATTTATTTATTTATTTATTTATTTTAGTGACGTTCCGACTTACTTTTGGCGAGGACTGACCGAAGAATTGTAGCTGTTGAGTACGCTACGCCACCTGGCGATCATGTCGTATACTTCCGGTTGTGACCTGGTCAACTCGTGACTCATGCAGTCGTACGGATTGTCAGCCTGAAAAGGCGAACGAAATCCGTCTAACGCGAGAAAATTATTATTAAACCGAACTGGGAGAGAAATTTTTGTATTTCTTAGCACAAATGCTGGATCAGAAGACGTAGGACATAGGAATGCAGCATGCCTGGTATTTGTAGCATTGATGTAACAACTCAGAGACCTGGACTCAGTGTTTAATCTAGACTCCTGGACTCCGGAGGGAAACTTAAAAAGGCCGGGGGCGGAAACTGACAAAGCCGGGGGCAATTCTGCTTGGGGCCGCTGTTTGTCCATGTAGTATTCCAAAATTTCCGGGGGGGGCAATTTGAAATTTCCAGGGAAAAAAGGCAATTCCCCCTCCCGGAAACGGCCTAGATTAGACACTGCCTGGACGGTGACGGCAGAAACACAACGGAGGTTGCGGTCGTTTGAAACGATCTGTCTTCGAAACAGTCCAGGCGTGTCAGAAAAAGATCGAAGATGAAATTTAATGACGACGTAAAAGATGGGCTCGGAATCAAAGGAAGGCGTCGTTGATAAAATCCAGATGATAGATCACGTGGACTGTGGAGCCGCCGTGTAGTGTATAAATATGATAGACGCGTATTTCTGCTTATCTCCTGCGGCAAATACTATTCACGGCTGAACTACTTACTGATGTACAAGTCATTTCTTCGTCCTGAAGGTCTGAGCTCTCAAAGAGGTACGCAGAGGCAACAACCCGAAAACCGTCAACTCCTTTGTCGAGCCAGAAACGAAGGATTGACTAAACATGATAAGCAACAACAACAACAACAACAACGATGATGATGATCATACTCGTGGGAAATGTTGTTGTTTTTGTCGTCGTTGTTGTCGCTGCTGTTCTGAATTATGATATTTTTGTTTTAGTATCTTTATGCAGATGTTCAATAAGTTGATGAGAAAGTTAGCAACGATATTATTGAAGACTGCATGCCCAGGCAACGTGCTCGGTGCTCGGCAGAAGCCCGTATATTTGTACTTAAACAAGAGAGAAGGTCCGGTTCGAACTGAAAGTGTTCGTATATATTTGCTCTATGGTCACTTATACAAGCAAGAAGCATACGTTTTAACCGAGTCAGTTACAACCCAGTTCCGCTGTATTAATAATTAATCCAGTCTTAATTAAAGCATTAGTTGCTGGTAACAACGTCATCAAGTCAATGTGAAATATGCTGCTGTAGACTATGTTATCGGAATTCCTTTCTCGAATGATAGCAATTAGACTTCAATCAAAACAATCTTTAGTCGTTAAGCAGTCCATAACAAGATTACGATCGAGATAATAACACAATAATAACACCTCTGTAGTCAAGTACAGTATATATACATATATACACTAATATATATATATATATATATATGCATTAATTTTATCTCCGGAAATTTTTTTCTTAAGAGACCTTCGGGAATGAAGTACCGAGGGCTTTTATGTACATACATACATACATACATATTACATACATACATACATACATACATACAGAGAGACAGACAGAGAGAGAGAGACAGAGACAGAGAGAGCATGCGTGCAGTCTAATCATTAGAATTATTAGTGAAGACATGCCCACCCAAGTTTAGAAAGAGATAAAATACGAGGCTTAAAGTGCGGTTCAAAATGCAGAAATTTTTAAGAAAATAGTTTTATTCACGATTGTGCCAGTGACAGTAGCGTAACACTGAACCACTGGACGGTTATCCAGATGGCTGTGGAGTGTGAATAGATAGCAGTCTGAGACTGTGAACACTATTTTCTATCTATCTATTTTAGTTTTGGAAATAATTTTAGTTTCTATTTAGTTTCAGTTTTAGGGCTGCAAATTATAGTTTCTGTTCAGTTTCAGCTTTGGAAATAATTTCAGTTTCAGTTAACTTTTAAAAAATTATTTCAGTTTCTATTCAGTTTCAGTTAACTGATATAGGCCTATCACTGCCTGACCCTGGCCTACGTACCTCCATTTCCGATTGTACCGACGAGCTTCTATGGTTCAGTTCCGGTTGCGTGTTGAGGAACTGATGAAGGTAACATTTTCCGGCAACGGTGTCGTTTTCCCACGCCGTTTTCCCATATACGCTTAACTATTCCAAATAAGAGAGAGAATTCAGATAAGATTAAAACTCAAAATAACTAGCAAAATTTCTTAAGATAACATTACCAGAATACCGGGGTTCACTTCGGTATGGCGTAACGTGCGTAGCTCATTGACCACAGTAGCAAAGAGAGGGAACGATATATCTTATAATGTTTGTAAAAGTACTCCTAAAGATACTTAACCCCTTAACTGGGAATCCCGGATATATCCGTCCATTTTACATTGAGTTACAGTTAAATACACGGTTAAGGGGTTAAAGTTCCTGAGGATAACTCGTTGATGTATCTGAAATATTTTGGGACTTGTTAGTTGCAGAAACACGCCCCCTTACTACTGCGAGGGTAATTATTATGATGTAATCGCTGTGAATGAAGACAGCATACTGCATACTATACTTGTTTGGTTTCCTAGGTGGTGTACTTAGTACTACTTGCCCAGTTATTCGCCCGACCTAGTGAATTTGCGCAGTCGGCCCAAACGTAGTAGTTCCAGTACTTGTTCGAGTACTCGGAGCTCGTTCTACTTTCCAAGAACCAAGTATGGTTCTTACTGGTATAGTTCGGAATGAAGTCAAGCAGTACTCCAATGTCTGTACAGAACACAACGTAAAACAATTACTCAACAATCCTGGGTCGGATTCGAACGGAATACGGGGAGGGGGGTCAAAGCACGTGGGTGAACTGAGGACGAGTAGCGCCTTCGATTTTCACGGCATCGGCTGGCAGCCTTTTCCTCGTCCACCTTTCCATCCATTGATCGATGTACTCGTTCACAACTGGGTCAACTGGATGGCATGGTAATCTTTCCGTTTTGTTGGGAAAACAACCGAGAAGTTTCTGACTTTCTGCCTCGTGAGGGATCTGAACCGCGGACCTCGCGACTGCCTGTCCGCCTCGTTAACCACTACACTACGTAGACGTATGCGCAAAAATCAACCGCTATATTATAGAATATATCAATTCTTGTTCTTCACACGGTGACTTGTGCTAATTTGCCAATATAGGAGTATCCACAACAAGCTCTATGGTCACTGATCTATGCCCACCAGCAAGAAATCTGCTTCTGCCATTGGCGTCTATTAATAGACGACAATGGTTTCTATGGTTTCTGCCCACCAGTGGGGGGAGCAACCGGACTTTGTTGGTAAACACTGGATACCCCTATAACCATTATTATACATACGCACTTGTATTTATAATAATAATAACTAATTCTTGATGACGTTCTTGTTCTTGTTCTTGCCTCTTTTGTGCGTTTCGTTCAGTAGAAGCTCGAAGTCTTGGAATGTTCCGTAGACGGGATCTATGTCCGTATGGTTGACCACCTGATATCCGTAGTCAGCCGATCCAGCTTCATCGTCTGCCGTGTAGAAGGAACTGAGCAGGATTGCACTGGCTCCCAGGTCCTTGATGTAGTCCAGCTTGGCAACGATGCCTACAATCAACGTTAGGGGTCGTCCATAAATTACGTAACGCGGTTAGGGGTCCGGCCATTTATTACTAAGTGTGACGACGAGGGGAGGGTTCCGTAAATTTGACGTAACGCAAAAAAACAAGTGATGACCTTTGATCTTTTTTGCTTGTCAGGGATTTTGGAGAGGAAAAAAATACAAGGATGGCCTTTTTTGCTTGTCAAGACTTTTCAGAAGACGAAAATGTGTGTGGGGGGTCGGCCCGTTGTTACGTCATATTTTAATATTTTAGGGGGTTTGACGTTTTGTTACGTCGCGTTACGTAGGAGGGCAAAAAAGTGCCAAAAACGCGTTACGTAATTTATGGACGACCCCTTAACGCGTTGTTACGTCGCGTTACGTAGGAGGGCAAAAAAGTGCCAAAAACGCGTTACGTAATTTATGGACGACTTAAGAAAACGGCCGCAGAATTTCGTGAAGAGCTACACAGGGAAGGTTCCTGCAGCGGCCAAATATCCCTTGAATTCTACCACAAGAAGAGACCGCAGTGGTCATTCTTTTCATACGACTGCACCGAGTGGGAAATCTGGACATTTATCTTCTGCCACCGTAGATGTAGGCTACGTGCATTGCGATGGCTGCTACAACGACGATAGCGACTGCGGTAATGATGACGATGACAACTACGACATGAATAGTCGGTGCAAAGATGATGACAAAGAAAATGATGATGATGATGATGACTTTGATTATGACAACGATGAAGATGATATACAGTTATATATGACACTGGCTCTGACAATAATAATAATAATAATAATAATAATAATAATAATAATAATAATAATAATAATAATAATAATAATGACAACGAAGACGACGACAATCACGATGATGATGATGTGATGGTGGTGGTGGTGATGATGTGATGATGATGATGATGATGATGATGATGACAGCGAGCGCAGGGAAAGAACATTCCTATGCATGTTGAAAATTAAAACTGAAGCGCCATATAAATTAAATCAAAGATGGCGTCCGACGGGCCCCGTCTCCTTCCACCTCTGATGTCGCCGATGCCGTCGTCGTCGGAATCGAAGAAGCTGCGGACGTAGATCTGGTAGACGACCGACTTCTGCCACCATTGGGGCTGCGGGGGATCGGAGCAGCGGGGGGCCACAATCGTCAGCCCGATCACGGCACCCAACAGCGCCAGCCATGCCAGAACGAAGATCAGCTATAAAGACAAAGGAGATTATTTCACTAAGAATTAACGCAGGGGCGTAGCGACGGAGGGGTATATCGGTAAACAGTGTTTATTCTAGGCCTGTTTGGGGGGGGGGGGTAATTCCTTTCCCCCAAAGTTTTAAAATCCTCCCCCTCCCCCCAAATTTGTATATGTTGGCTTGGGGAATGGAAAATTCTCCCCAAAAGCGTGGAGAGACAAATCTTGTCCTCCCAAACATTTCAAACACACCCCCAATGTCAAGGTGGCTAGAATAAACACTGATCGGTATATATACCCTCCCCAAATCAGTCTACCTTAAAGTTTTTATGTGATTTACATGTGGTTATATGTAGTTTATATGGTTTATGTGGTTTATAGTTAAGATTATACCCACCCAAAATATTTATACCCTCCCAAATCAAATTTCTGGCTACGCCCCTGAATTAACGATGATCAGCTGACGATCAACCGTCCTGCAGCAGACAACGCTGTTTAGGGGCCGTCCATAAAGTACTCAATACTATTTTGACAGTTTTGACCCACCCCCTTTTTCCCCTCTCACAATCTGTCACAAATCTCGGACCTCTCCCCTCATAAAACACACAACACAAATCTCGGTTCGCTCTTAAAGCGTCGACCATAAATGACGTCACGCAGGTTTTCTATTTAATATATTCGGGGTTCTTGTCCGATTTTCAGCAGCGAAACAGACATTAAACTTCCATCAATGATGACTAAATTGTATGTATTTCGGGGTGAAAGTGTTAATGGGCAAAAACAAAAAAAAATCCTCTCTCAAACGCTTTTACCACACCTTCTAAAAAGTATATTTAGGGTTTCATTCTTGGTCTCAGTCGATGGTCGCCGCTCCTTGATTTTAGTTGTAGCCCCCCCCCCATTAATGTCAAAGCCAATAAGTCATTGACGTCATCACCGTCATTTCATCGTCATTATCGACAGAGTCATGGTCATTTATGGTCATTCATCGTTGTCATAATCAAGTCATCATCATCATCATCATCATCATCATCATCATCATCATCATCATCATCATCATCATCATCATCATCATCATCATTGTCATTCCTGCACAGCAAAGGCTTTGCCGCTATAAGCTATCTCTCGGCCTTAAGAAGTTAAGCACGTCTGGTATTGGGTCTGAATGGACCCTCGAACCTATTTCGAACCCGGTTCGAAGTGCGCATGCGTTGATAACGTTGTCATGGAGACAAAACGATTGTAGATGATTACGTTCTGCGCTGAACTAATAAATCCTTTCGATTTGAAACCGTTTGCAGGCCTAGATATGCCAGCAGAGATGGCAATGTGGCATGGGTCATCGCTACTCGATGGGTCACACGAGTCACGGGTCAAGACCCATCGACCCATCGACCCATAAAATTTTTAAGCCTGTGGATGCGATCATCGCAGGCCTAATTGTAATCATACAGCGCTTGAACCTTACACGGTCAAAGGTCAAGAGTTCAATGGGTCACGTGAGTCATGGGTCATTTTGGGTGGCCCGTTGCGCCATCGTCGTTGTCATCCAATTCCATGGGTTCTGTACCCATCTACAGGGCGTAGCCAGGAATTTGATTTGAGGGGGTATGAATATTTTTTCTTGAGGGGGGAGGTATAAATCTCAACTATAAACCACATATAACCACATATAAATCACGTTGAAAGCTTTAAGGTAGACTGATTTTTGGGGTATATATACCGATATACCCCAGTCGCTACGCCCCTGCCTATCTAGCGATTACATATAAAAGGTGTTTAACCCTGTGGCCAACGTATGGTTGATATTTCTCCTTCATGATATATTGGTTATAAGAATTATTGCAAATGGCGAAAGGGCTAAGACTGTCTCTGCCGTATTCTACTCACTATGGATATGAGCCTCGCTCTTCTCCAGAAGACGGTCTCCGAGAAGCGCAGGAGGTCCTCCTTGCCCATGTCCGCGTAGGGCTTCAACGCCAGCTGTTTCTCCTCGTCCACCATCGACGCGTCTTCCACGATCACCACCTTCTTCTTTTTTCCACCGTCTCCGTCGATTTCCACGTAGACGGCCTTGTGGTCGCCGTCGTCGTCGTCGTCGTCGTCGTCGCCCTTCTTTTTTACACCCTCCGAATTCTTCGTTACGTCTTTGCGGTGCGGAGGGGGGTGGGTCGAGAAGGCGTCCGAATTCGTCTTGTAGGACTTGAGCTGGAGACCGCCTTCATCGCTGTAACCGACGTTGTCCATGGTGAAGGAATGATCTGAGAAATAGGTAATAATAAAATAAGTCTACTCTGGTAATAATAATAATAAATAATAATAATAATAATAATAATAATAATAATAATAATAATAATAATAATAATAAATAATAATAAATAATAATAATAATAATAATAATGGCTTAATAATAATGGGGAGACAATGGAACCAATCAACGAAGGTCTCCATTTCTTAAAAGAAATCGTCAGTATCCTATTACGACTATCTGGAGATGAAATCATGAAAGAGAAACATCCTTTCTCCTACAACGAATATCTGTGACCCTCCAGAGATTTAACGCAGTCGCCTTCCACGCAACTTTCATATAATAATAATAATAATAATAATAATAATAATAATAATAATAATAATAATAATAATAATAATAATAATAATAATAATAATAATTTTTCATGCGAGTTAACGCCTATGGAAACAGGGATGAGTACACAGTAATGTTGTATAGGCCAGCCTGGCCAGGGTTTCCCAAACATTGTGGAACCGCGGCCCACTTCAAGGGTTTTGTAACGTGCCGCTACCCTAATCATAGCATGTTACATAGAAAATACATTAGGCCATCTGGCGTGCGTAGGTTGAAAAGAATCTTTTGAGTTTTGAATAAATGGTAAAACAAAAGTTCTGATTCAATTGGAATGAAAATATGGCAAATATTTTAGACAGAATTATTCATAATTTTGCAGATAAGACAACATGAGAGAAATAGATATTGAAATTTCTTGAAAATTATCTTTTTAAAATTTGGCCAGGAACATACCTTTTTTACGCGTCTGGAAAATCCTATGAGTATAGCCAAATCGCTTAACCGCTAGGTAACGACATGAAATGTTGCCGGAGCGGAATGTTAATGGAGTTTTTTGAGCAAAATGGTCGAAATACGCTTTCCGTACGTTATTGCAAAATAAGATTAATTCTTACAAGTACTATAGGCCTATGCCAGACTTTCACAAACTGTTTCGAACTGTACGACTCACTTCAGCGGCTTTGTAATATGCCGCGACCTTGAAAACTTTACTGTCAACTAAAATTGGATAGAACATTCTAATCCAGCGGTTCTCAACCTTTATAGTGTCGCGACCCTTTAATTCAATTTCCCATGATGTGGCGACCCCCAACCGAAAATTTATTTTCGTTCATAATGCAAACTGCTAATTTTGCTAAAAAGAATAATTAAAATGTTCGAAATCATTATTACTCAATTGTCTCCAATGTCTATCCTGAGTATCCTCATGAATGACAATGATAGTAAAACAACTAGTAACTACAAATTAGTAAATTTTGTGCAATAACAATACAAGAGACAACCCTATATTTCTGATGGTCTCAGGCGACCCCTGGCAAATCGTCATTCGACCCCCGTGGGGGTCGCGACCCACAGGTTGAGAACCGCTGTTCTAATCATTTTAATATAAGCGGTGCGTGGAGGATTGCAGAATCTCTTAAAACCTAAGACTACTTGCAACTTTCAAGGCTTGTGACATTGTGGTATTGGTTAGAAAATGGCACTTTTTATTCCAATTTCGCGCTACCCCGCGACCCACTAAACTGAGCCCTGCGACCCACTTTTGGGTCGCGACCCACAGTTTGGGGAACATTGGTATACAGTAGGCGCCCATAACGTTTATTTGCCCACAATGGCTTCTGGAAATCTCTCACGACAACATGCGGCCGATACGCTATTGCCTGCGGTTGAATCGAACGACTGTAATTTGGACGCATCTGGTCAAATTGAGGCGCAAAATTGTGCGATTAGATTTCCTTGGATTGAATTGCTAACGCTCTAAAAAAAGAGAATCAAGTAGGACGCCTGTAACGTCCGTAACGTTCTATCCAATATATTGTATTTTATTAACCCCTTAACCGTGTATTTAACTGTAACTCAATGTAAAATGGATGGATGTATCCGGGATTCCCAGTTAAGGGGTTAATCGTTGCCTCTGTGTAACGCCAACTTGAAGCGACTCGCAGGCGCTGGCAGTGAGAAGCGCAGAATGGACATCAATTTGTGCTGTTTGGTGGGCGTACTTCCAGTACGTGGACGGACTAAGTACTACATACTCAGGGGCTTACCTGGGGTATTTGGCACCCACTGACACCGCTCTTAGTCCCGAATCCCCCCATCACTCGATTCGTTTTGTCCGTTCTTAATTTGATTAGTTCTTCGCCTTTCTCTTTTCCGTCCACAATATTCTCCGATTGTCTCTCAAACACGTTCAAGAACGCGATACTTCTGATAGTATTCCTATCCCATAGGCCTATACTAGTCAGATTTTGCGTTATATCCATGATCAGTGTTTTATACAGGCCTGTTAGGAAGGAGATTCCCCCTCTCCAAAGCCTCGACATTCCTTCCCCCCTCAAAAAATCCCAGCACTTACACAAATTTTGCATTGAACTGTGTGTCTTCCCTCCAGACAAATCAATTCCCCCCCTCCCAAGACCTCAATTTCCCCCTAAAGGCCTGGAGTCTGGATAAAACACTGACTATGACCCTGATTGACCCTGATTTCTCACAATATTCCTCGTGTAAATAGCTTGATTTGCAGAGCATTCTGGGAGACGTTTCTAGCCCCGAATGTGCCCCAGACCCCATGGCAAAATCCGGAATTAGTTCTCAACTTGAAGCTGCCGATGACTGTTTGAAGGTTGAAAGTCGATCCTATCTTGGCAGACTTGAAAGTCTATGTTAAAGATTGGTTCCTAAAAGCCAGAATTTATCGATTCATATAACTTAGCTACAGAAAATTCGACCCAATAATATTTTCGAGTCTCCATTTGTAAATTCTAGATTTTAAATAGGCCTATTTGCCTTATATTTCAATTTTCAGCGAGTACAGTTTGCGGATTGTTTGTCTAGCAATTTCTAATGTTATAAAGCAATTGAAATTAAAAACAATATACGTGCTATGTATGCATTGTGTCCGGACAAAGCAGGATCCCTTGCGATAATGATGAAAAACGCAACTAAATATTCATCAATTTTTTAAAAAATTTATATTAACTCGAGTCCTGGCATACTTACCAAAACTAATTGAACCTCGCCTTAGCAAAATACTCTATGTAAGAGTTTTTGTGAATTTGGCGAATTTTGTTCTGACTGTCCTCGATAGGCGAAGGTCACATTACTCTTTCACACATCACGAAATACTTGAAACTATCTCATAACTACAGTGTATATTCGGAGGAACTTACACGTTTGTAGGCTAAGTTGTAAATCTTTTAAGTTTAGTTCGTCTAGTCAGTGTGTCGTCATACATTAGCCTATGGGGTCTAAAAGTGTTCTGGTAAAAAAATCATAAAAGGTATATAAAATGTACAAAAGGCATATAAAAGGTATAAACGTGTTCTGGTATGGGAAACATAAGAGATGCGGAATTTTTTAGCTTCAACGTACCTGGGCAGGCAAGGCAGTCTTCAACGTATACGGAGCAAAGCTATGCGCGCAAAGGCAAAGGCAATGTTAACAGATAGGCCTATGCAAAGGTCCGTGCAGGCGTAAGCAATGGCCCCATTTTGCGTTATTTAGGGCCCCAATTAGTATACAGTGCACGGCATTGTAGCCTACGGGTCTGGTCGGCTGGTGAAATCGTCATGGACTCAATTGGTTCACCCTTGATCGCGGACAATGGATCGATTGATAAATCGCTATCGAACACCGTTTCAATGTGATCGATTTGCTAGGGGCGTTCCACAGTGTTGAATCGCCGCGCCGTGCGCATTTCTCTGCACTGCACAAGTAGCGACGCGACTGTATCGGAGGCCTCAGTTACTGTGCGCCCCCCTCCCGCCCCCGCCCCCTGCCCCCAGAGACCCGACCTGTGATACACTCGTGGTTTCAACTTGCACGTTTACTCGTCCTCCCCAAACGACTGCGCAATTTATAGATGAGATACCAGACAAAAAATAATAAACATGATAATGATCAACTTATCTTCACTGAAAACTCTGCGCCGGAAAGTATTTGCCCAAAGATTACGATGGACTGATGGCGTGCCTCGGTACAACAAGTTCACAACTTGTTTGTGTTTTTTTTTTTTTGGTGGAGCAAGCTCGACATATGGTTTTCTGAAGCCTACGTTTAGGGAGAAGGAATTTCAAAATTTCGCAGGACACAGCCGGGCCATGGCTCGATCACACTTCAATCAATCAATCAATCAATCAACTTCTATAGCGCCACTATCATAATGCCCAGGGCATCAGCCGATGGCGCACCAAATCCAAATAGCATTATATAGAGCCCGGTCAAGCCAGACGATCAGTCCGAAACGGCGGGAGAGCAATCTAAGGGGGATAAGCCAAGTCAAACAGATGTGTTTTAAGGCACTTGAGGACCTCTTGATCTCTAGTAGGCTCATATAAAGTCTTTCTAAACAGCAATATTATATGTTGAATCCCTTGAAGATGGCTTCCAAGCAGTCCAACAACGGCGTAGCCACGGGGCACGAGGGGTCGGGCCCCCTATTCTGGTTAAGACCGTTGAAAAATTGGGGGACAATATGTCGCGATCGAAAAGAAATACGTGAGTGTGTGAAGAACTCCTTGACGACCTTTTCTCGACGTGCCCCCCCCTTATTCCGGAGCACTGGCTGCGCCACTGAAATCCGGTGGTGAATTTATGTCTCGGAATAATGTCACCATTGTGTAAGCAGCACCCAGAATTGTGTTCTCCAGCAACAATTTGACTCCTTCCTGGCTATTGTGATCCAGAGCAAAAGGATGCCAAGTCTTAAATAACCCCTAACTTAATTACTTTACTTACTTACTTACTTACTTACCTACTTACTTACTTACTTACTAGTGGTTATGCAAGTTGCTCTAGAACTGTTCAATTTTTACGACGAGCCGTTGAACCCAGTGTTTATTCTAGCCACTTAGACATTGGGGGAGTTTAACTTTTTGGGGGCAGACATTGAGGAGGTCATACTACTTGCCAAAATGTCAAAAAAATTGGAGGGGGAATTTCAAACTTTGGGGGGGAAGGAATTCCTCCCCAGGGAAGGTCTAGAATAAACACTGGATGAGCCTAAAATTTTGACGATAATAATAAACCGGACTATCATAGCTAGGTCGAAATCGAACGAAGATATCTTTCGTCCTAACTTTTAATGTCTAATCTTGAGACTTTGGACACCGAGCGTTGACGTGTAATGTTTGAAGATGGATCGTGGATCAATCGATTTTTAACAAGTCATCGACCTTTAACTTAAAGACTCTCTTCTTGACTGCTTTTGACTTTGTTACTGTCCATCGCTCAAGGTCGATTGGTCTATCGACAGCGGCTACGCTGAAATTTAAAGGTCATTCAAAGATTATTTGCATAGGCTATATATATATGTGCTTACAGGGGCGGATGATGGCAGAGTGAGTTACGCGCCGGAGCGGTAGGCGCACGCGGAGCGGGTTGAAGTTCCGTTAGCGCCCCTATAGTGGCTTTCACAAAGGCAGTAACAGGGTTATTTGTAGGATTGTGAATTTGGGGTGTCGGGAAAATGTGGGGGTGTCGGAATTTGGGGATCTCTGCCGAAAAAGTCTGACAAGCAAAAAAACCTTATCAAGTCTCCAAAAAACAGCCTGACGAGCAAAAAACAAAAGAAAAAGGTAATCAGTGCCTCAGATTGGGGGGATTTGGAGGATTGTCAGGTCTCAAATTCGGGGGCTGTTGGGGGTGTCAAAATATCCATGGATTTGGGGTTTCGGTCTCAGATTGGGGGGCGTTGTTATGGGGTGTAAAAATATCCCTGGGCAGTAATTCCCAGGGCCGACGAGAGGGGGACACGAGGTACATTTTTACCCGGGCCCGGCGATAAACAAAGGGCCCGCGCTGACCAGAGAACCAGAAAAATTATTTAAATGTAAAAGATGACGAACTTTTTGGCTTGTCAATATATTTTTTAAAGAAGAGAAATTGATGTAAATGACGACCTTTTACCTTTTGCTTGTCGAGCTTATAAACAAGAGTCCCAGAATCAATATTTGTCCCCCGGCCCGTATTTTCTCTCGACGGCCCTGGTAATGGCTCCTAAGCCAGAGGTTCCCAAACTGTTTGGATTGCGGACCCCTACTTTGTTCTCAGCTTAGCTCTTTACTTGTTACAGTTAATATTTACTTAAAATAACGGATAGACTACTACAACACCAGTTGACTAGCGGCGCTTTCCCTAAAACGACATGCTACGATGCTGACAATCATAATACAGTAGCCTATACAATTAAACACTGAATAAACGTTGTTGTATTAGGCCCTGCAAATAGATTGAACACGCTGTTTTTTTTAATTTTCCCATTTCTTCTGTAAGCCATTATGGCCTAAACTCTATAACTCTGAACAGTGAGTGATGCTGTATACCCAGTGGCGGGCGTATTTACCATTGGACCATTTGGGCCATGGCCCCCCTTTGGTCTTGGCCTAGCCTGTCCTCAGGCCCTGACAAGCAAAAAAAAGGTCGTCAACTTTTTTCAAAAGTTGTAAATTGTCAGGTCGAAAGTGTCTGCCCCCCCCCTTACCAAAATTCTGAATACGCCACTGTGTATACCGGTACTTGACTTTTAATTGTAAAGGATACTGTATCGTATATGTGCAGAATGTAAAGTGCTCTTGACTTTGACATTCAGCTATGATTATTGCGCTATATAAATTGACGTTTTAACATAACATAACATTGACTATCATTAATTCTCATTGTTGCTGGTGGCTGGTGGTCTTTGCTCATGATTGATAGATGCAGCTCTATAGGTGGTCTGGTGGTGGCCAGAGGAATTTAATTGCTGTCAGAATGATATGAAAACATCATATTGGTTTGTATATGCACTTGTTTTGAGTTGAGTTGAAATAAAATCATCTTCAATCAATCAATCAATCAAAAGATAGACACGCTTTAAATTTCTTCTTTATTTCTCCTAAATTCTCCATGACCAGGCGGCTGGTAACTAATTAAGCACAGTAGGCTACGGAGCGAAATATTTCTTTAATTAAACAATATCTGTTATAAAGAGCGTTCTCAATAAGGACTTCAATAAAATAAACTGATGTCGTCTGCTGGGTTCCCTCGCACGCTCTCGCGAGACCTTCTTGGCTTTCCCCAGTTAATATTATACTCCGGCTGGCGGTGTTACTATAGGCCTATATCTGGATATTATTATGTAAATCTAGTATATTATGTCTTATGATTATATTAATTATTATTGTTATTGGTGGATCGACGCAATCTCGACCGGCGGCACACATAATTTGAGAACACAGACTGTTAATGCTAAATCTATGAAGTGCTACTGAATATTTTGGGAGACTCTCGCGGACCCCCGTCATACCCTCCACGGACTCCGTTCGGTCCACGGACCATAGCTTGGGAACCGCTGTCCTAAGCCACTTTAAATCAAATTAAAATTAAATTTTACAGTTTTTTTAAGTCATTAAATGGCGTGGATTGGCGGGTTTTCCAGTTTTCCAAAATTGGAGCGGCAGCACTAGGTGCGAGCGAAATTAGAGAACACTTTAAATCCTTTAAAATAACTTTTAATTTATAAATATAGAGGCACTATAGTTGAGAGATTATTTGGTACCGAGTTAGAGTATCTCTTAGTAAGGATTGAATACCAATTTTGATGAGAATAGTTAATGATTTGCTTGGGTTTGAGAGACTTGTTATTGCAAGGCTTCCGGTTGTTGTTTATATTGCACTATTGTTTGACTTGGGTTGGGTGTTGACGTGGTTATTTTTTATCCATAATCTGCTGGTGCTTCAGGATAAGATTTCTGATTATGTGCTGACTTTTAGATAGCTGATACTAAATTCTTCATTCTTGGAAAAATTTTATTAAATGGAAAGGATTGGCAATATCAAGAATTCGCCGTACGGCTTAAGGGCAACTGTGTGTGTGTGTGTGTGTGTGTGTGTATATATATATATATATATAGAGAGAGAGAGAGAGAGAGAGAGAGAGAGAGAGAGAGAGAGAGAGAGAGAGAGAGAGAGTTTAACATGAGTGCAACTGCAAATGCATTTAACATTTCAATCGTTAAAATTGTGTTTTTGTTAGAAATTGCATTTTCTCTAAAATCTATAGTTGACATTATATGTGAAAACTTTTTATAGCAAATGTTTTAGTTGTAAGGACTATTTTGAGTTTCAGATGCTATAAGTTTTCAATGTGTTGTTTTTGGTATATTAAAGGCAATTTTCATTATATGCTTGGTTATTCGGCATAGCTTATGTACTATGTAACCCAACAAAAACGGCCCCATCAATTAGGCCCAGTCAAAATATATATCATTACATTACAGCCCCAACAAAAGGGCTATAAACTTGACAAAAGGTTCCTGACATAACAACCATGGCAATAGGACCTTGACACATGACCATGGCTAGGGGCCCACACCTTTTGGTTTGGAGGGACAATTGGAAAGGACACTTGTTTTATAAGAATAGAGATGAATAGCTTGATTGCAAGCATTGGCTTAATTTTTGATGTTGCACCAATTGTCCTGGGCCATTTTGTAGGGTCACCATTGCTTATGTTAAGTAGAAAAAGTAGAAAGTCCCTTTATTTACTTAGGTTGCCGGCTCTCCGGCTTCCAGTTGTATTTGAGACTAGATGTGTCATATCCTAATTATTGGTAGTGGCTTCCACAGTCATGAGTTTCAGAAATTTACCCCTTTTTAGCTCGTCAGCACTTTGTACAGAAAAGGCACCACATCTCACTTCTGCCATACATCTGATTTGGCCACTTTGTGTGCATTTGAAATTAATTTTCATTTTCAAACCATTTTTATATGAATATGGCTTATGATGGGTTTTGTCTTTTTGTCAGTTTTCTTAGTTCCTTCAAAGCAGAAATAATTTTGCAGAATGGAGAAAGTACTACTGAAGAAGTACAAAGAAATGGATGAAGGTGAAAGAAAGAAATTGAAGGAACTTCTGCGTGATAAAGAAAAGTGCTTTGTCTTTATTTATATTCCTAATGTGCATATTTGATGTAAAATTCATGCATATTAACAGTATGCTATTACTGTAAATAGACTATAATTCTAAATATGTATATACTGTATATATTTTGAACATTTTATATGTGTGTGTGTGTGTGTGTGTGTATATATATATATATATATATATATAAATAATTTTATATATATATATATATATATATATAAATTGTCCTGGAAAATAATAATAATAACTTGTGTTTCAGTGTTTCTGCTTTATGTTTACTTGTGAATGGAGTTTTGTTTGAATGTAACCCTGACTGTATTACATTTTAAGCATTAGGTGCTATGATTGTGCACAGTGGGCCTACACTTCCAAAAGGTGCTGCGGTTAAATGTTGAAATTGTTAAATGATCTATATCACCTTTGTGTAATTTATTACAATTTTCATAATTTCAACTTCCAGGACTCCAAAATCTAAGCACATTTTCAAATTCAAAACACGTGCAATCAATACATAGAATTTGGCTGTCCTGTTAACTTAAAGTCAGTACCTTTGTATTCCTACCCTAGAATCATAAATAACAAAGGGCAATTAGTTTTTTCATTCGTCACAAACAACTTCAATTTGATTGCTGGTTTTCCTATCAGGAAGATGCAATAAAGTAAGTCTTAAATTGCAGCTGCCATGTTTATTGTTCTGTTGTGTGTTGTTGCAGGAGTGAAGGAGGCTCTGAAAAGATTGGCTGGCTTTACAAGCCCAGCAAACCAGATGCAGAAGAATATTTACTCGGGAAGAGAATCGACAAAAACGTTGACCGAGATTTAGAAAAGGAGACAAAAATCCAAGGTCTACATTCCGAAAAACAGGCTAATCATTTATACCTGAAATACGTATTCAATATAATACAAAATTTTTTACTGCAGATTTGCACACTTTAAAACAGTTTTATGGCTAAGCTGTGAAGTAATACAAAGGTCAATAATTTATATTAGGATAAATTTATGATGTAATTAATTTATGAATTGATATTTAACTCTTTTGACCGATTGTCATAAAAGCATAGAGGCAGTGTTGCCGCCTGGTTTAAAGTGAATTTGTAGAACTGGTTACCGGTTTATCTGATCTAGCCATGTTTTTCCAATTTGACAGACGCTCCAGGGGCTTCCTTCACCGAGGTAGTTTCTCGACGGGCAGAGATGGATATGATGGTTAAGATGCGGGAAGATCCACTCTTTGCAATTAGGTGAGAATTGTTGTGTTACCTTTATTACATTTCTTTCATGAGTCATCTAGATTAAATGTGTTCATGTCATCACCTCATCGTCATAATTTGCTTTAGAATGTACATAATGTACTGTACATAGGGATATCTATTGTTTATGGTACTTTGCTGCGTTATGCACTGTTTTGTTTTATGCATTTTTTGCCTGTTATTTGGCCACTACAGCGTGTGTCCACTAAAAACCAAGTGGCCAGTAATAGTTTTTCCAGCGTAGCTTTTAGAAATGTAGAAATAATTTTATGAGTTTTGATTTAAAGATGTCCCAAATCAATTATTGTCTACATACTAACCTAAATTTTATTGCTGCATATTACATTGCACCTACTGCCCAGAAGTTTTAGACAATTTCTGGTCTCATTGACTTATTATAATGATTTCTGATTCATAGTATCGTATAACTGATATAATTAAACTACGAAAGCTCATCTTATAAGTATCCCTCAAAGTCAATGTTTTACTGAATTTCAGACGGCAAGAAGAGGAACAAAGGCAGAGAGTCCTGAAGAATCCTGTTAAAATGAAAATGATAATGAAGGAGGTGTGTCGTGAAATTAAGCCTCAAAAATTGTAAAATAGTTTAATATTGTGGCGGATAAGTAGTTTATTTTTAGGAAGTTTGTCTTCTTAATGATGATCTTATGATGAACATGTTTAAAGTTGTATCAATTATTTTATTGTTTTTAACATGTCAGACTAGTTTGAAAACTGCTTAATATTATTATTATTATTAACTGGACAATTTATATAGCACAATAAGCATGGCAAAAATGGCCAAAAACAAGAGCACTTTAAATACATATGGGCATATACATGTAGTTATAGACATTTTACTGCTGTTGTGGATGTACAAACAGCATCACTACATTTACCATCGATCCCATCCAGAACTAAGGTGACTTTTATGGACGACCCTTTTGCAGAGAGTAAGAGTGAATGTCTTGAATGCAGCGAGATGATGTGACCAAATGGAAGTCTTTGACTTATTTTTTACCTCTTGAGGCTATCTTACAATTCAATAGAAAACCTATCTTGTGTGTTATGCATATTTTTCACTTCATCTTCTTAAAAAACAGCTTTGTTGCCTTTCTTTGATAGTTGGAAAGGCAGTTAGTCATGCCATATTCAACACTTATCTGTGTATATTTATTATGAACATGGAGGAATGGCTGTAGGCTTTGGGCTCCACACTTATGGTTCTTCACTTTGTGAATGACTTAGGGTGTGCTAACTAGGATTAAATAATAATATCTGTACAATTAACTAGAAAATGATTAAGCCAGCATTTTAAGTGTCTTTTGCATTATATTTGGTCGTACTGCTGATAATTTATGACAAATACAGCGATATTTTACAACTGTATCGACACACATTCTTTGCAATTTCTATATTTTCATTAGATTTCGAATAAATCTGTTTAACTTTTGACAATGCAGATAGAGGAGAAAAATGAAAAACTGAAGAGGAAGAAGAAGAAGGTAAAGAAGGAGAAGAAAAGCCACAGGAAGCATGCTAATGAATCGTCCTCCGAGGGAAGCGAAGATGAGCTTCTGCGCAAATATCTTGCCATTGTTGAAATGAAAAAGAAAAAAGAACAGAGAAACGACAAGAAGCAGGATGGAAATTCAGACAGCAAAGGTCAAAGTTCAGTTGACAAATCACGTTCCAAGCGCAGCGAAAAGATGGGTGGCAGTGACGGCCGACAGTACAAAGGAAACCATTCCGACAATAACGGTGAGCGAACAAAGGAAAGAAGTAGACGTGGCTACGAATCTGAAGACGACTACAACGACAGACCTTCGAAGAAATCTAGGCATTATAGTTCAGATGTAAGTACAGTAGAACCTCATTATATCGAACTCGCTTATATCGAAATCACGTTTATATCGAAGTTTGAGCGCCGGTCCTGCCAAAACAGTGTTAATGATACAGGAATCGGATATATCGAACCTCGGTTATATCGAAGTATTTATGATGGTCCCTTGAACTTCGATATAACGAGGTTCTACTGTATTGTTATTTGACCCTCTTGGCATTGTGAGGCTGGTTCTCATTATAACACTGAACTTAACCAGCACTGGATGCTGCTTGGCATTTGGATGGGTGATTTCAGGGCCGCCGAGAGAAATTCCGAGCCCCTGTGCAGAGTACCCGCGGGGCCCCTAGAAAGTTTAAAATCTGGTGAAGACCTTTTTTGCTTGTCAACGTCAGCAAGCAATGCCTTCGACGGGCCCCCATCTAGCTCTAACCTAACCCGCCCGGACCCCCTACAGATCGCCAGGCGGCCTGGGCCCCTTGTGCATTTGTCCCCTGCCCCCTCTCGGCAGGCCTGGGTGATTTTCTTGGGATCGAGCTGGGATCCTGATTGTTAGATCAGCAGTTCGTTGTTTATAGTAATGAGTAGCAGCATATAGATGTGATGGTATAAATGCAGGTCTAGAGAAAGGACTGGGAAACCAGCCTAAATTAATGACATAGGCTACCTGCATCACTAATTGCCTTGAAATGGAGCTCTGAATCTATCCCAATGCTCAATTTCAAGTGGGTTGATTTTACCTGTTGTGGTTCTAAATCTTGTCTGAGACTGTTAGTTTACTGATATTTTATGAGAATAATTAGAACAGTTGTTTAGTGTCTCATTCAAAGGAGACTGAAATTGTGTTACATTAAACGGAGTTCACGTTATTAGAAGTTGAATAGCATCGCATGTGGATACTGACTATTTGCGGCAATGTTTTACTAGTTTGTGATATAAAGAGAATCATAACATTATAAAGAATGACAAGTATTTATACTGAAGCCAATTTTTAGCTATCTGTTGTGATGCATTTACATTTTGTTTACATTTGCTGTTTGATTTACACAGAAAACAAAAGATGATAAAAGCCCAGAAATGAAAAGAAGTCGCAGATTGGAGGGGAAAGAGAAAGACAACAGACGATCAGCTTCTCCAGTGGACAGACGGAAAAGAGAAGACCATGCACCGTCTACTAAACGGTTACTAGTTTTACATGACCATCAATGTTTGAACTTTTGTATTTTTCATATTTTGCAACAGTGGAAAATTGTTGTGTTTGATATTGAACCGATCTCATCTACGGGTGATTACTTAGATCGGGTATTTTTAGGGTATTTTTAGAGTACCGCATTCAATTATTAGCTGGCTGTCGTTGATGACCATAAGGTCAAAACATTTAATGCGATGCAAATTTATCGTGTGCAAAAAGGAAAAGAAGAATGACAACAGAAGCTTACTATTTCTTCATACTTGCACTCCTGTTTGACTTAAACTGAAAGCATACAAAGTCATGTGAAACACTTTGTTTGGTTAAATGACTTCTGTAAATTTCTACAACTGTTTTTAAGCCATGTCAACAACACAAATTTTATTCTGCTTAGAAAATTAACAAGCGAAGAGATGGAAAGAAAACGTGCAGAAATGATGGAAAACGCACGCTTATGCGCACAAGAGAGACAGGCAAACGTAAAGCGATACAAAGAAGAAGACGAAGAATGTGAAAGAAAGACGAATAAAAGAAACAAAGAGGGAGCTCATTTTATCAAGTGAGGACAATATGACTGTTCCTACTCAATTCCTTTAAGAATTCCCAAATGTATAAGGTCGAATTCTCCTTAACCCTTTTGCCCCGTTATGCCAATATTTTGGCTTCATAACCTCTTGGTTATATGGACTGCCGTGTTCAAAGGGTTAGTGATTTAATTTATGTACATATACCCAAAATGTTCTTATGCCACTGTGTGATGCTTTGCTAAGTCAAATTTTCTCATTCTGGTATTTTTCTCGTTCTTTTGGCTTTTCTTGCCAACTAGTTCACTATTTCTCTTTGTCTCACCCTTTCAATTCATTAAGATAGACTGTTACCATCCGTGAAGCAATGCAAATAAGAGAGATAACAGTTTCCAGACATTAGTGGAAGTAGTGGATTATAGTTTAGACAATGACCTGGATTCTGTTAGGTGGAATATTTTTCGATAAGCTGACTTTCTTTAAAACTAGTAACTGATTTACTGTCGTACTGAATTTACACAGTCCATTTACAGCAAGTCCTCACATCACAGCATAAATATCATCTGTAGTAGTAGTAGTAGTAGTAGTAGTAGTAGTAGTAGTAGTAGTAGTAGTAGTAGTAGTAGTAGTAGTAGTAGTAGTAGTAGTAGTAGTAGTAGTAGTAGTAGTAGTAGTAGTAGTAGTAGTAGTAGTAGCAGCAGCAGCAGTGGTGGTGGTGGTGGTGGTAACAACAATGGTTATGATAATAACTAACCATGTCATATTTGTGATCAAGTAGTCATCCATTAACATTTTAGATTCAAATAAGTCCATTTGTTTCAGCTCAGAGACAAGCATAAGGCAGTTGACTAATATGACTGTGGAATAGTTTAACTAATAAGAAAGCCATTGCATCAATATGGAAGTTTGATATTTACTGTAATTTAATTACCAGGTTTGCTTTCTTTTAGACCGATGCTCATGAAACATACGGAAAAATCCAGCGTAGAAGATCGCATCAAAAGAAATGTTTACAATATTCAGCGTACGGCATCGGACCTCGATAAAGACTTCACAAAACGATAAATTCAATTTGACATTCCTTCTATTACCGATTAATGTTCAGACTGAATATGATGCAAATGTCATAAAGCTTATTTGAAGACGTATAATTTTGGTCTTGATAGTTAACAGATTTAATATGGGATAAATTTGGTGTAAGGTTTATATGATAAAATAGATCGTAGAGTTTTGATATGGCGACGTGATTTTGTATTTGAATTATTGGCCAAACTTAGTCTGGGTTGCATCTTCTGGCATGGAAGTGCAAACAGAAGGTGAAATGTAATCTCTGTAGGAGTGATTTGGTGAGGAGATGAAATAGACAAAGATACAAGAAAGACAAAAGTTCTTATATACAACATACTGTACAGTATTTGGAAGTTCAAATTTAAATCTACTTCATGACATGCTGACATGACAATCTTAAAAAGATCAGGTATGGGTTCCAATAGCCTAAGTCATATGCTAGCTCTTTTAATATGGTAAAGGTCAACAGTTGCAGTTAATGATTTTTTGACGAAGTACTGCAAAACTTGAGTTTAGCAAATAAGTTGATTACACTGATGTTAGATAGTTATATTCAGTAGTTCCATCACTAAATAATAATAATAACAGGGTTTCAAGTGGTTTAGTAGGATCTTTCCGCCTTCTATTCACCTCAAGAGTTCAACTGTAACAGCATTATAGATGTACATTCGCTGTATATATCGGTTGCTTGAAAGATGGCTTGGAATTTTAAGAACACTTGCAAACTGCAAAGGATGTCAATTGAAAACAATTATATCATGTTTATTTAAGCTGCTTTCTCTGGTTGCTCTATCATTTTCTAATTAACCTGTGGAGAAATCAAGTACTGTTGAATATGCGCACAAGTATAACCACAATAGCATTATATACTGTACTAATGTACTTAGTCGACTCTGTATTAATGAGCTACAGCCGCTACACGAATGGCGTTTTACTTACTTACGGGGCAAACTCCTACGTCTCGTAGATAATAAGCCTATGACTCTTTTCTAGTTTCCCAAATTAATTTACCCAGCAACCTTATCGAACAATACTGCATCGCATTCGACGTTAATTGACGAGGTAGACAAATGCCAAATATTGATAGTAATTTTATGCAGTCTCAAAACAATAAGAAAATGCTCGTATGACAATCATAAAAACGTAATAAATAATCGATTATGTCTAGGGACTATTTTATTTGCAGCGGAAGAATAATATATTTCAACCAAATATTGAAGGATATCTTCCTGGATATTCGGAGCATCCTCAGCGATAATTATGTCAAGTTCTAATTGAACAGCATCCCAACATCAGTTTTCCATATTGCGCTATTATATATTTTTGTCAAAATTTATATCCCTGAAACTTTCAATGATTTTTTCTGTTCGAGATTTATTGTTTACGCTGCTGAATGGTTATTCTAAATTCGTCTGCGGCAACACACAAGACATAAACAGTGAATACGGGACGGTCGGTCGTTGGGCGAACTGCGTATTTCGAGAAAAAATATCCAGAAAATAAATCGAGTTTTCTCTTTATTTCCTTAAACATTTGACAGAAAATGCGTTGGGAATACAAGGAAGAGAATCCGTTCGATAAGAGAAAGGCCGAAGGGGAGAAGATTCGCAAGAAATATCCGGACAGAGTCCCCGTAAGGATGATGATTTTGCTGTTTTTTTTCTATTTCTCTAAAAAACCGAAAAGGTCGTGAAAATATTCGTTAATTGTTTAATTTTAGTTAATTTTGTGTGTTAAATTTCCTATTATAAGGATTTGCGTTTCTTTTTAAAATGTTTTCTTAATTTGGCCGAATAATAAATTATAATTTTGAATGGCGTCGCAGTTGACGGAGTTGATTATGCATCGGTATGTTTACTGTGTGGTTTACGGAAATTACTATTACAGTAAAGCATTATTATTAATAAATCATATTATTTATACACTTGTATTGCGCCAGTTAAGTACTTAAAAGGCATCGATCGTTGGTAATTTGAGAGATCAGAGTTTGAAACGGCGAGACAGACTATCTATTATCTATTAAAGAACTTGTGTAGCGCATTTGAGTAATGCGCTTGGCATCAGTCTATGGTCGCTCCAGAGTAGATAGGAGGAATGAGTGTCTGGTCTCGAGGTAAAATTACTGCTCCAGTTGAAGCCCATTTATGCTTAGCAATATATTTTTTTTAAATTGATTGATAAATATTTTATGAATCAGTTCAGGCTGAACTCTTAGAATTCGACTTATGAACTGCCATGAACATGATTCAGCACACCAATTTCAACATCAGGCAATTATCATCTATTATTCTGTCCATAATTTTTAATAGCACCATAACTTTTGAAATTATTGATTTAATTTAATAAAAGTGGAGTAAAACTGGATGACTTTTTATTTGAGCATCATTATTAACCGAAATCATATTTTAAGAATATTTGTTGTATTGATCATGCAAACCTTCATATAGTCAGAGATGAATCAATGCATTGAATTGCACCAGCAGTGTATTGAATAACTCAGGGTCTCAAACTCAATTTTGATATCTGGGATTTAGAATTACAGATAATTCTAGCTATGTAACCGAAATCAGAAGCAGATTGGACCTGGGAACAATACTGGGGAAATGCAGAAAATCTGGAAGAATTAAAACATGAGTATCCCCGAATTTTTGTTGCAATGTTAAAGTGTATAAAAACAATGCAATTAAGCAGGTTTCACTGTATCCTTAAACCAAGTTCCGATGTTGATCTGTTTGGATTTGCATGTGATGTCTCTGTCGCAGGTAATTGTGGAGAAGGCCCCAAAGGCAAGAGTGGCTGACCTGGACAAGAAGAAGTACCTTGTTCCTACAGACAAATCAAAATGAACCGTGTAGGGCAGTTCTGGACTTCCTCATGAGAGGCAGGGGAAAAGGATCCACTGTAATAAATCTGGCCGGAGGACAGTATCATTCTTCTTCTTTGTCAACAATGTTATTCCTCCAACAAGTGCAACGATGGGAACTCTCTACCAGGCAAGTGAAACTCTGGTTTATTGTTCACCTTTTCCTCCATTAAGAGTCCATCTATATATATATATATATATATATATATATATATATATATATATATATATATATATACAAAAAATGTGCCTTTTTGTGTATGTAATATATGGATGGCCCCTAGCCATCTCATTGCTGAGTTTACATTTTGGCTTTAGCCTCGTGGATGGACTTGGAATACCACTGTCTGGTGCCTTTGCTACCTGTAAATCCATTTGCTATAAGCATGCTTAATTATTTTTATTAATACTATTGGATTCTTTTCTTAATGGATAAAACCTGGGAAAGGGTTTCTGTACAGTGATAGTGTAAGGGTGGAATATAGGGGAAAATATTACATGTATGATAAGTGAACAAGTGCTATAGGAAATGTTGCTTAAATTTAAATATTTGCATCATTGATGTATTGTGTTGTATCTGTATCCATCATTTCTGAATCAGCCTAGTGCATTTTTAATGGTGCTATAGAAGTTATTTAATTGATCAATCGTTTCTTTTACATTTATTCATTTTTTCAGTCATTTTATATGTAATTTGAATCTAACATTTCCAATATACATACATATTACCTCCTCTCTCACCCTCCCTCTCCCATATTGAATGCTACTCACTATCTGAATACCGATAGTTGCATAATTAATTTGAACTTTTATTTTTATATTTCATCTTCTCAGATAATTATGTCATTGTAGTAGCAAAAATGAAAAAAGTAACCAAATGAGTGTTTTATTAATTCACTTTTCTTGATTCTTGTAGGAACATCATGAAGAGGACTTCTTCCTGTATGTTGCATACAGCGATGAAAGTGTCTATGGAAATTAGACCGGTCATTGGCTTTTGTCTAGCATTGCCAGAAATATGACATTATCTCTACTGATAAAGCTGAGATTAAGCATATGTAAATAGCATACTTTATTTAACTGTTCATCATTTTGACATTTTTCTCTATAATCCTAACTAGAAATCACAATTACTCTGTTACTTCATAAACTCGGTGGTATGATTGAATATGAATTCAAGATGGGCAGAGGTTGAATGAACCTATTTGTAAACAGTAGTGGTCTTAAATGTGGTTAGGTTTTTCAATCTCTATGTATACGTTTCATTTAGTTAGATCTAGCAACAGCTTCAGTAGATGTGTGTATTCTCAATGTTGTTTCTAATGTTTAATACATTTTTGCGTATCTTTTTCAATTGTAGCCCAAGATCCAATAATTAATCTAAGTGTCATTTCACTTTGAATAAAAAAAGATCCAAATGAGTTTAATCAATCCAGTAATTGCTTGAATTGATAACATTTTTCTTTACTGTGTTTAAATTGTCCTGGAGTGGGAACATTTTGATATTATGTTTGTGTTACTAAAGTAAAATAATATAGAATATGTATATTTGAAATGCCATTTTTGTGTGCAAGTAAAATTTGGTTTGTTAATAAACTATAAAAAAAATTGCAAATAAATTTGCCACTGATATGTTGAATGGTTGGAAATTTTCATACTTTCAGAGTTCAAAGTTTGTTAATCTGCAATTTGCTGTTCATACTTTAAAAGATATATATGGTACATTGATATATTCCATTTGTGAAAATAAAGAATTCATGTAACCCTGTTAAATTTCTGTCTGTACCTGTATACCTGGACACAAACTCAGAATGGAAGGAATAAGAAATCCAAAATGAATCTTCAACTACAAACCAGAGAGGAAAAGATCTAAAGGACGACCGAAAAGATGATGGGTGGACGCGAATTGGAAGAGAATTTGAGCATGGCAGGACTGAATCTCCATGGAAAAACTGACAAAAGACACAGAATTACCTTGGAAGAAATAGCAAAGGACAGAGAACTTTGGAGAGATGTCATGGATAAGTCGATAGCTCGACACAACTGGAGGACGAAAAGCTGAACTGTATAGAGTAAATAACAGACAGATGTTTTCAGAGTTTCAAGACGCTAAATATCCAACAGTTCTAAATGAATGACAACTTGCATATGAATGACAACTTGCATTGGATACATGCAGCATGACCAAGACCTAGAAATTACTTCAGAATACAATTTCTTGCACACCAAAAATGCTAGTAATCTACCCACTGAATTTCTTAGGCAGTGAAAGCATATATACATGTACCTATGTACTAAGTAGTGATTACAGACCAGAGAAATCAGAGTTGTGAACTTGTAACATTACTGTATGAATTACCAGTCCTTGAAGGGCAGGAAAGCTTTATTAATATGCATAAGCCTAGCCGATCACGTGACTATTGATGACATGTTAACCAACATCCTATTGGCTGTCATTATCCCTATTAGCAAATCTATGTGACAATTTTGAAAATTGCGTCCCTGAATCCTTAAAAATTTTGTTACGTAATCTGTAGTTGCCGAAGCTGGATGTTGTAAAAAAAAATTAGCTGTCACGTGACAGATGTGACCTCTTATTTCCTAATTTTTCACAAAAATTGACACCAAATTAACAGCTCATTGTTGAGTATAAGTAGTGCTTATCATCATGTGCAGCAGATGATAAAAAATTAACAGAAAAACACAAGAGAATAATTAGAAAGTATCAACTTCAAATGGAACATATTTAGCAACAACCTAAGACAAAAAAATAGAGATTGAAATAATTTCAAAGAAGAGTTTTCACGTTGAACAAATGAGGATCACTGCATTAATTCTTCAAAATCTGCACCCTGGAAAAGTTCTGGCAACATCATCCACCAAGTACAACAATTCAATGCAACAAATCTCGCCTAGAAAGAAAACCCGGCTCTAAAAAATATCAGCATAACATAAAAGGAGGTTTTGGTTGACATAATTGTTGGTCAAATTCCACAAATTATTAAAAGTCTTGTGCTCATCGACAGATTTTGATGCTTCTGATTAATAATTACACACTCCACTTGAGCAAAACCATCAGTACATCCATGCAAATCAGTTTCATATTTGGTGACATACATGTTGTAACAGATTTGATATAAAATCAACATTCAAAAATTAGTTTACCTTTAAAACTGGGATAAATACTCCTCCGACAACATTTGCCAGAGGAAGCCGAATATTAAACATCACTGTATTCTCAGTGTACATATTCGTATATCTGTAAACTTCATATCAAACGAGGCTTCGATAGTAAAGACGCACGCACGCCTAACTTCGACCAAAGGGGAGTCCCCTCCCGTCGAATGTTTTCCCGTGCGATTTGAAGTCCTTCGACTCGTTCGAATAGGGATGTGACGACGCAGACTTCCCGTGAAACATCATAAAGCGGTCGTAGGGATATGCACCAGACGAGGACGCACGGGAGTGAGACTGGTGGGCAGCTGGAACCTGCTGCCTCCCGTAGTCGGTCGCCTGGATCCGCCCGGGGCCAACAGCCGCCTTTGCGTAGGTCCTGGGCGGAGTCTCGTCCCGCTGCTGCGCCTCGAGGCTCTGCTGCACCTGGAGACACTTTTCCATTTCCTGTTCCTGCTGTAGGGCCTTGACGAAGGCGTTCTTGAGGCGGTTCGTGTGTTCCTGCTTCAGCGCCCGCTTCTTATTGCTCGTCACGCAGTTCTCGCAGACGGTGCCGAGCGGGTCGCTCCTGTCCTGCTGCCAGAGCGGCGTGAAATCCGTCCCACACTGGCAGCACAGGGACGGCATCTTCGCATCGTTCTTGCTCGAAGGATCCTGCTTTCTCAGCTGCGGATCGAGTCGAATGATCGCCCTGACCGCCTCCTCGAGCCCCACGAGAACGATGAACTCGGAGCTGGCAGCGTTCGGTATCAGGTTCATCGACGGCGGCGGGGGTTTCGGAGGCGGGATCTGGAGAAGGGTCCGCTCCAGCTGCTTCCGCAGCGCCTGCTTCGCTGCCATCTGGCGCTGGGCGGCCAGCTGCTCCTTCTGCTGCGGCGTCAGCGACATCTTCTGGTGCTGCTGCTGCTGAGACTGGGGATGCTGGGTCTGTGGAAGGTGCGAGGCGGCGAAGGGACGAGAATCGACTCCTCCCTCCCGAGCTCTTGTGTCCGAGCTCCTGGATCCCGGCGCCACCTGGTGGCTGGCCGAGTGGTGACCGGCGTTCGGCATCGCGGGGTGACCCTGTCGCGACGACGGCTGCAGCAGGGTACGCGACGGAACGGAAAGCATGACGGGGGGCGTGCTCCCTTTAACCGTCACCGATGCCTTATGATTGGCCGGGCCGTTGTGGTGATGGGAATGAGCCTGCTGACCCGAGGCCCGCAGGTCGGCCCCCATTTTGGGCCCGTTGATCGCGCCGCGAGTGGCGTCGGTGTGGCTCCTAGCGCTCTGCTGACTGGTGCGAATCTTTCTAAGAAGCACCAACTTTGTCTCTTCATTCCTCAGGTCTTCCTGTAGAGAACGGAGCTTCTTTTCATCCACAAACGCGTTCTCCTTGCCCGCGTTCTCAACGACCGAGCAGTGTTTATGATGACTGAGATCGACTGGAGAGTCGTCCGTTAGATCGACGTCCACAACATGACGGGCTGTGTCACTTTCTCCGTTGTTCAATCGAGGTCTGCAGAAAACATCAAGTTCACAACAGCTGACAAGACATCACGAGATTTCACAAACACGGACTTCCAAAACAGCACAAACATTTCAAAACCATGTTCTTAGAAAATCACAAGAAACAACATTAATTTTGAGCCCTGAAATACCAGTTAAGCCTATGGACTATGAAAGACAGAGCCATAATCCAAGTAAATTACTTTTAAAACGTAGGATACTACAATCTTTTTCTGCCAATAAGATGTACATTTACACATTGTAAGCTTGTGTGAGTCCAGGTTATGCATGCTTGTGTAAAATATACAAATTTACTAGCAAAAGAGTGTTTTAATGCTTGGGCAAGAATATCATATACACAAATGTTACACTGCCAATATATAATAATGGGCGTGTGCATGCACCCACCCACCCACCCACTTAAACACACACACACACACTTTAAACCCACCAAGGTCATTGCAGTAGTTGTTAACATTTCTAAATGTGGCTTTCTTATTCTACAGAGTACAAAATTAAACTCAGCTTAATGCTGCTATTACTAAACTATATGGTTGCACAGTACCATTAAAATTTGGCATTGGCATGCAAAAGCACAAGCCAATATTTTTCTTAGCAGGAATTGATATTGTTGAGCCTAATGTTCCCATTACGATAATATTTTTATCCAGTAATACCAAGCTCAAGAAATGCGAGCTGCCTATAGATGGCAAATCAAGAGCTGCTCAAGCAGGTGAACATAAACAGTCTTTGTGTCTTAAGTCAAATACTAGGCAACAGAATGATCAAGGTATTTTAAAATAAGAGTCTATTCATATAGTACGTACACACTGAGGGGGGTTGGATTTAGGAGATTCTGCATATGTGCTGTGTGCAAACAGGGGAGGGGGCTGAAAATATGCGTTTTTTGTGTATGTACTATATGGATGAGCCCTAATTCATCTCTACACTAAGACCTAAATCTGGTTTGAACTGATTTGCAAGTTTTCAACTAAAGCTACATATAACCATTTGAAATACATATGGCACATTATCTTCATACTCTTGTTAGCATAGGGTCCAGCGCTGATTTCCATGTACTAGGGAAGTAGCGATGCAGATGGCTTCTGCTAATAATCTAGAGTAGTTTGCCATTACCTTCTCTAGACCCGTGTTTCACCTTCGCAGCTTAACCCTTTGAACACACCAGGCCACTTTAGTGGTCTCTCAAATAGATGAGTATATAGCCTAATTGCTAGGGATGCTACGGTTCAAAGGGTTAATTAAGAAATCAATTAAATATAGTTAACATTGCTGCCAATTTATCCATGTGATGAATGGCTAAGTTGGCCCCTAGCACCACAACTCAAACCCATGGTTTGGTCACCCATCCAAGTATAAGCCATGCTTCATGTTGCTTAACTTCTGTGTTCTGACGGGAACCAGTCAAACAACACAATACAGAATACAAAGTTTACGCCTCATGGTGGAGCGGAAAGCGGGAATAATAACCAAAAGCACAGGCATACCTCTTACAAGGCAACGTTGCTTTGTCTGCAGCGCTCTGCAAATCATGAACTTCCATCTGTGAAAAAGACAATGAAAAAGACAATTTTCATCAACATACAAATACGCAGTAACTTTGAGAACCTTGAACACTCTGTAGCAAGACTTACCTGGCACATATGGGGTATACTTAAGAAACATGCCCATCAATTATATGCAAACCACAATCAGTCTCTAAGGCCGCATATAATGGTTATCAAATCTGTATATATTAACATTAGTAGAGCTGGAGAAGGCACAAAGGACTGAGTTCCCTTGTTCAGTCCTAGCAGCCTAGACTGGTCATCAGATTTGTGCAAAACCAATGAGAAAATATTATCAGTTGGGAGAGGTGGGGTGATTGCTGATATGTTGTCATATAGTCTGAAAATATGATCCAAGTCTCAAGACTACAGTCAATTATTGCCCTATTGTTATATCTGGGGTGAAGACTCAGACCCTGTTGGGGGAGGACTCACGCTGCTCCACAAACTCCCTTGTCGGGTAAGACGAAGTTGGTTTATAGAAATGATGGTGCACCCCTTATTCTGAAACCCCGGCTACGCCAGTGCATACTAATACAAGCAACCATAAAATACATGTGATAACATGAACAGCAAGCAACATATAGTTAGACTTAATGCTTTATTGTACTTATTTTTATTATTATTATTATTAAGAAACAAAATAATCTAATAAGATAACAAAATTCTGGAACAACAATGCGTGCAATCAATCATATAAAACGCATAAAGTTCCCGGTATAATCCTAATTTCACGCCCACCCCTACATCAGAAGAACAATCAGAAATAATCAGCAGTAGTAAGATGCAACATTTTCACAAGTAACTTGCAGTTGTAATGTAATGTATTAGGACAATTAGGTGTAGCGTACAACACACTACAGAAACATCATTACGACTTACAGTGGTCCTGCAATGTTGTCTTAAATTCAGCACAAATTCAATGTTCTATATAAGTTTTTTTATATAATATGTAAATTATATAAAAACAATTAATGTATATATTCACAAAAATACATAAATTCGTTAAAATTGTGAATTTATTCACATCCCTAAAACGGAAAAACCAAACATAGAATTATAACCTTACAATTGCCACAAGCGTAAGTGAGTGAGTAAGTAAAATCTCGTAAATATATTTAGCGCTTTAGTTAGGTGGTATTCCTAAGCGCTTAATCTACCATCGAAATAACTACAGTCAAGTAGGACAATGTCAATTTGTGCTCTATCTTCTTATCATAGCCTATTATAGACTGCTAGTGACGCCATGGAAAAGAAGTTGATTACTTGAATTTGATAATAATAATAATAATAATAATAATAATAATAATAATAATAATAATAATAATAATAATAATAATAATAATAATATTATTATTATTATTATTATTATTATTATTATTATTATTATTATTATTATTATTATTATTTTAAGTATGAACTTAAACACCTAAACGAAATTTCGATGGTGTTGACCCGCGCGACATCTGTCAATGTGATTAGGCAATTTAGGCTTACTAACGTTAGGGTCTGCTCATATGAGTCATATCTCGTAGACCTAATAACTTACTTACTAATGGCAAATAGGTTTCAGAATAAGCACAACTGACTGGCGATACATTTAGTTTCATTTAGATTTTCATGATCTCAAAATAACTAATATGATAAGAAGAATAATTTCTTAATTAAAACATTTTAAACTGTTTGGTAGGTCTACTTGCGTCTGAGCTTAAAACGTCTGCTGTATATTATGGTGCCTCCTTCAGCTGTCACCCCAGGTTTTCATTAAAGCCTCATCTTTTGTAGCGAAGACCCTATTAGCTATTCAAGTATTTTAAGCGGTTTGAACAAAGGAGAAATTGTATTAGGCCTACCTATAAACCACTTAAAACCCTGTTGTTGTTGTTGTTGTTGTTGTTGTTGTTGTTATTATTATTATTATTATTATTATTATTATTATTATTATTATTATTATTATTATTATTATTATTATTATTATTATTATTATTATTATTATTATTATTGTATTATGATTATTATTATTATTATTATTATTATTATTATTATTATTATTATTATTATTATTATAGCCTGCTGCTTGTCAGGTAGTTTTTCCGTGATAAAATCACAAAAGAAATATAGGTCTATAGTAATTCCGAGCATTTTAATTCGAAGGATCCGCTTGGGGAGGGACACAATACATGAAAAGTGAAATATAATAGCGCAATATCACGTCAATGTCTATGGCGGTCGTGACTGAATCGGCACGAGTCATCTTTTTCTCCGGCGTTTTTCGCCATCGTTCTCGCGTCCCACTGTCCCTTTGCTGTTATTGTGGTTTATTTTGTAATTGTAGGCTTTTTGTAGCCTATGTGTGTGTGTGTGGCTGCTTTGTCGAGTATTTATTAAAACGGTCTTTCTTGGAAGCATTAGCGTCGCCACGGGGGGGCAAATGGGGGCAACTGCCCCCCACCCAACCTGCCCCAGACCACCTACCAGATTCGCGCAAATCCGGTGAGAAAGTTTTCTGTGGAGGGGGTGAGGGATGGGTAAGGAATCTGACACGCTAACCCTTTTGCCCCCACCAAAATTTCCTGGCGACGCCACTGTTTGAAAGACAGCTACCACAGTTTCACTGTCTGACATATTAAAGCACAGCGAGCCTTGACACATTACACAGATCATTTTGACTTTCACTCCGGTAGAGACTCGCTGTCCGTTTATTATTATTATTATTATTATTATTATTATCGTCATCATCATCATCACCACCACCATTATTATTATTATTATTTGGTTGCTCTTTAATTTAAGGACCGTTGTCGGTTGTGAGTAGACTATGCGGTTATTCATAATAGGATTACTGAAAGAGAGAGAATTCTAGCATCTCTTGCTATAGGCCCTACCGACTTTCGCTCTCTATCCTGTCGACTTTTCGGCCTGTTTTCTTGACCGCCCAAAATGTCGAGGAATTACAGTTGCGAGGCGCAGAACTCAATTAGCGAGAGCTGACAACAGCGAGAGCTTTTCTGGACGGTCGACCTCGCAAGAACCCGCCGGGGAAAAGTCCGTGACGCTGAACGGGTGAAAAAGAAGGCAGCGGCGGCGCCCGGGTGCTTCGCCGTCTAAGCCCCTCGCTTTCGCCGGCGGCGACGGATGCGTCTCTCGCCGCCCCCCTCTCCCCTCAGTTGACGGCGTCTCGACATTAGAGCATTAGATAATGAGATCTCGCTCAAAGAAGAACTTGGATGGTGATGCGACTTATATACAGAGGCAAATACAAGAGGCTAGTATATACAATACATGCATGAATGCATGGACACACGAAGGCGTCAACTTCGACGAAAATGTGGGGGTCCAACTGCTGTACCTTTACCCTTCTCTAGCCCAGGCTCTCAAAGCGTGGGGGCTGGAACCCAAGGGGGATTGTAGAAGCGTAGGGCCCATGCTTATAGGTGCTGCTACCTACGGCACCAAATTTTCGGAACCCCTCGTATGGATCATAATTCTCCAGATAAAAATGAACCAATTGGACAAAATCAATTCTGACTTTCACTCATATTAGATGGAATCCATCATTTCTAACGTTCGCTTACAGTGGCGTAGCCTAGGGGGTTGAGGGTTAACCCCTTGGCTGCCGAAGAAAAATATTTTAAAATGTGTTTCCATACATTTTAAATTTTCGGTAGCGGGTTTGGGGTTAAAACCACCTTGGCTGTCGACGCAAAATAATTTGTAGGCGCTATAGAGTAAAGATGATGTATGGTGACGACCCTTTTTTGCTTGTCAAGATTTTTCGGAGTTGGTCATGATCAAAACCAACGCCGCCTTCCGAAAATCCTGGCCACTGTTCGCTTACCTGAGGTGGGGGTTGTAAATTTAACCACTACTATTCGAGGACGATCCCAGTGGCAACACGCTTTTTGGTCTTTCTCCGTCGATTTCCCTCTGGATGTGGTGTTTTGGTGGGTATTTCAGCCCCCGTTCTTTTTGAAAAATCTAGTTCTAGGACCTAAGTGGAATATTCCATGAAAAACGTTTTGTGGTTAAAATCGCTAATTTTGGCTCATAATTTGCAGCTTCCAAGTTATCAGTCAATCAAGGATTTATTTCCAAATCAAACAATCAATCAACTTATTTAATTATTTATTTATTTACCTTACCTTACCTCGAGCACCTGTTTAGCCGGAAACTCGAAAGGTAAACTTATTAGTCACGCATTAATAAGCGACCGCCTTTCCTTCCATTTCAGCGATTTCTAGCAGTTATGGACGTCGTGAGGGATGCAATGGGGTGAGGTCGCGCCCCTGAAAATTATGCGTCTATAAAAATATGGGGCAATAGATCCTAAAGCTGGCCGACATGTGTGGATATGTTAGTGTAGTTTTATACACGAGAACGTTTTATTTGGTTATCAGGCATTTTGGGCGGAACATACAGGTCAAGGGCAATAGGTCAGAGGGCAATAGGTCAGAGGGCAATAGGTCAAAGTGCAATATCGCTGCGTCACTGAATACAAGAACCTCGAAGATTAGCGTTTTTATTTTGTGAACAAGCTAAACATGATTAAGATGATCTCTTGACTCAATAAAAGGAGCGCATTTAGTCCGTGTCTTTCTTATAGTTTAAACTTTAACCCCTTTACTGGGAAACCCGGATATATCCGTCCGTTTTACATTGAGTTACAGTTAAATATACGGTTAAGGGGTTAACTTAAACCAATTGGCAGTGCTTTGCTTTCACTTAAATAAAATGCTGCACCCTCCTGGAATTATTCCTGCCAACGCCCATGGTAACAATCTACATGGACAATTGAGAACGGAACACGTAGTGTCTCTTCCCCCTCCCCCCAACTGAATTCCTGGGTCCGCCCATGAGATGGCGTCATCCGAAGAAAGCGTTTTCGTCAGAGTGGCTTCGAATTTCTTGGCAAACATCGATCGATCTCGTCGGTAAATCTCCTGCTGATGACGAGGGCGTATCTATTCGGTCGAACGCCGAACGGAATTCAGGTCGCCGACCGTTTCTTGTATAAAGGGGTCGGCCGCTCCGCCGACTTTAGTAACTAGGCCGGTGGCAAGACCCGGATGAGAACGAAAGAGCCACTGCCGGGCACCCATCGTCTTTTGACGGACGCGTCTTAAAATAGACACGAAGACGACAACTGACCTCAGTGATTGTAAGCTGTCGATGGATTTCCATAGCAACAGCGGGGGTGTGGTGGGTCGGATGTTCCCTACCAAAATTTCACTCCCCAAAATTGTCTATATCCATTTATTGTGGTGAATCGGACTGTTTAAATTTAACGTCTCCACCTTAGGGTCGGTCTCGACCAGTGGGGGGTGGAAGGGTGGGGGTGGCGAGCTCTTCACCACTCCAGGAAATTTTAACGCTGGTTCCTGGTTAGCGTTCTCGTCGATTTCTTTCCATAGCACGACTACTTCTAAACGCCTTAACTAACGAACTGACAGACCGACTAACAGTGTGGACAAATGGAACAGTCTGGACTCTGGGCGATGGGACAGTAACAGTTGAAACAATAAACGGATTCAAACTTTATCTGGAAAACTAGGTTATTGAATGTTGAGTTAGGGGAAATTGGTCTAAAACGGGCCCCTTAAGCCAATTTGCAAATTTTCTCTGGGCATTTAAAGTCTACAAAAGTGCCATTATTTAAAGCAACTATAAAGGTTATGCTGTAACTCATGATGGTAATGTACACTACGTGTTTTTCCTTGAGGTCCGAAAGGGCCCATTTTAGCATACCCGTGGTTCCAAAATGGGCCCCCAGAGCCCGTTTTATCCAACTAAGTAACAAAGTGAAGGAAAACATAGGCCATGTAAATTTCAATGTAGACATACTTCTCATTGTTGTCAAACATGTTAATATAAAACATAGGCATAAGAGGCATAGCAATTATAGTAGGCTACTGTGTTGCATAGTTGTAACACTAAACAGTAAATGTTTCAAAAAAATAAAACTATTAGGTCTATTTCGATCGGCTACCAGGATACCGACTACAACCAAATTATGCAGCATTTAAGTTCAGTCACAGCAATTACGACAAGTGAAGTTGTCATCATCAAGTACACCACTAGTCAAGTACACCACTAGTCTCTGAACAAGGGTCGTGAAACCATGATCGACACTGGACGCAGGCAATCCAACCGCACGCCATCCTTTTGTCCTCCTCACTGAACTCATGTATGCCACAACAAGTGCAAGCCACACCTCCATCAGCATTGGTAGACCTATGTCTTTTGTTGACAGTCTGTTGTTTCTTGTTTTGGTTGACTTTTTCTGACTTTGCAGTACACTTGCGTTTATTTGCCTTCTTTGTCTGGTTATCTGCTTGATTGAGTGCACCTCTGTCTTTGGCAAATTTATTTAATTCGAGTTTCTTTCTTCCTGTAATAGTTGCCTTCTCCTGCATTGCAGTTCTTTTGTCCATCAGTTCTTGTTTGTATGGGCTGTATGTCAGCACAACTGTTTTTCCACGGGCTCTGGAAGATTTCACACTGGACCGTGGTGCTGCTTTCGGCAACGGTGAAATTTCGAGCACGTGAACTTTAGGAATTTTGTTACTGATTTCTGGTTCTGTATTTACATCATCAGGTTCTGAAAGCGGCTGTTTCATCAGATAACTTGTAGTACACTCAACTGAGATAGGTCTGTCGTTAATCTGGCTGATAGAAGAAGGAACTGGTTTATCAAGCTGGCCTGCAGGAGTGTCGGGCGCTACATGTTCCAACACGGAAGACTGAACATTTGATGCATCCTCAGTTGGTTCATTTGGAAGAAGAGGTTTGTCAGTTGGTGCTGCGGCTGCAAAATCAGCTTCAGTGAACACATCACGATTAATTGGCCAAATCCCGGTTTTTTTGAAGCCATTTACAGCTGTGAGTGCACTTGCTGCTCTGAGATATGCCTTTCGAAATAACGACGGTAACTGCTGGATAGTAACAATCCGTCCTGTGTGGGTTGTCAACCACTTGTCAACTTCCTGGGTGTAGAAGGTACTGAGAGGTTTCATAAACGATACATCAAGTGGTTGCAGACGGTGGCTGCAGTGAGGAGGGAGGCACAGCAATGTTACGTGGTGTTCCCGGGCTTTGTTGATGACTTCCAAATTTGTTGTGTGAGTTTTGTGTCCATCTAGAATTAGCAAAACTGGAGATGCTTCACTTGGATTGGCGTGCTGCAGAAAATGATCAAACCACTGTAAAAAAATCTCACTTTGCATCCATCCACTTGGATGTGCTGTAGCCTGAGAGCCCGGCGGTGCCTTGTCAAGTAGTTCAGGTTTCATTCTGCAACGTGGGAAAATAAAGAAAGGCGGCACAAAATTTCCTGAAGCACTCATGCACAATTCGACTGTGACTAGTTGGCCACGCTCTGCAGAGGTTAGTTTGCCAACCTGCTTCTTCCCTCTTGCAGCTATAATTCTCGATGGTCTGTTTGGGACAGTAGTCATCCCAGTTTCATCGCAGTTAAATATTTTGTCCGGGGTGAAGTTAAACTTGCTTTGGACTTCTTGCAGGAGATCAAAGAACTTCCCTACAGCTACCTCATTGAACCCCTGCGCACGTGCTGCTGATGTAGCCTCAGGCATGCGCAAAGAGAGATCTGGATGACGGGTCATGAACCCACGATACCATTCCTTGCCCGCTTCCTGTTTATCTGTGGTGAATCGATGATGGACATTGTTGGCTTTAGCAAGCTGGTATGCCATCTGCCTTAAGCCCCTTGGAGTGAAGCCAAATAGCATATTCTCCATCAATTTTATGTGATCCACAAGCTCTGCTTCCAATTCCGCATCAAAAACAGTTTTTCTGGATCCCAAACCTTTCGATGCAGCTTTCTTACTGTCCATACTGGTTTTATAGCGCCTCTGCAACGTCGTCCGTGGGACATTATATTCACGGCAAGCTCTTTTCAGTCCCATTTTGCGTGAACGCAATGCTTCAACTGCTTTTTCCATGTTAATGGTTGACCAGGATTGTCTGTCTGTTTTCCGTTTATAACGACCCATCTGAAAAAAGCACACTGCTCATGTTAACACAACGTGTAGGCTTATGTCAACAGTGTTTAACTCAGTAATCCAGACCCTATAATTAATACTAGGGCCTACATACCTAACAACAAATGGTTGCCCATGATTAGAAGTTGCCACCCCAATGCCCCCACCCATTTGCCAAATCCTGGAGCCGCCACTGGTTTAACTTAGGCGTATATAAACTAAAGACAAAAACAAATGAATCTAAACACAAAACAAATCACATGTATAGACAAATATTTCATGTGACAGCAGACTAGTTGGATCTCCCAGGGGGCCCGTTTTATACAACTCACTAGTCGACTAGGAATCGGTCACGTTTAAAATCTCGCAAAATACAAAGAGCGATTTAGCCTACAAGTACTGAAAGTGCATTCACACGTCTATAAAATGGTACATATCTCGCCGTTATGCTGTCTGATTTGTTAAACCTATAATAAATCTCGATGTTAGGCGAAAAATTAACGAATTCTCACAAAACTATACCTTTGTTTATTTTACCCGCTAAGTCGCGCCAGAACTCGATGCGTCACATTCATGAATATTCATAAGGTGAAGCTGGTTCCCTGAGCAGCAAGTAAAATACTTTTCCGTTTTAGGCAAGAGGCCCGTTTTAGACCCTCCTCTAAAGCCTCCTAAACTATTTTAAAATACGTTATTATTATTCTTATTATTCTTATTCTTATTCTTATTATTCTTATTTTATTGTGCCTATAATGATGATGATGGTGATGATGATGATGATAATAATAATAATAATAATAATAATAATAATAATAATAATAATAATAATAATAATAATAATAATAATAATTTATTATTATTATTTAATTAATAATAAATAATAACTGATTAATAATAATAATAATTATTATTATTATTATCAATTATTATTTATTATTAATTAAATAATAATAATAATAATAATAAATAATAATAATAATAATTATTATTATTATTATTATTATTATTATTATTACAGAACTGCTATTGCAAAATGTCAGCAATGCATTTGACGTCATCAGTCACGTGTCTTGCTGAACCGACGTCACCGTTCGCTCAACTGTCACCGTCTGAGGCTTTTGATTAGAAGCGATGACCTCCATTGACCCCTCCGCCGACCGACGTCTCCGCTACGAGATTCTCGTTCGCCTTCGAATCGTTTTACTGTGTGGGGGCAGTCCATTAATTACGTCAACAATTTGACGTAATTAATGGACAGCCCCGTGGTTGTTATCCGGCGGTGTCGTTGTTAATTAAGATTGAAGCCGGGCTCAATCCCCCAAAAATACAAATTCCCCCCAAATTACAAATTCCCTTGCTAATTTGCTCCCTTGTGGACTTAGTATTATTTTCAGCCTTTTATCCTTTGTATTAAATCATGTACCATTGTTCCAGATCATTTGAGAGATAATCGCGTACACCAAGTGTTTTTTGAAAATCTTATGCATTTTTGCAAATTTTTGTGGGTCGCCCCAATTTTGGCAAATGTTTGCAATTTTGCGCATTATTACATTATAAATTGCAATTTTTCATTTCCCCACGTTTTCAAATGACGCCACTGCTAAATGTCACGACTGCTTACGTCACGATCAGTGTTATTTTGAATCAATATCAGTGTCGGTTCAGTTCAGATAAGTAGCATCATTTAGCTTATTAATAGTTTATATAATGGTGTTTTTCATTTACCAATAAGGATAAAACGAGAATCTTGGCTGTGACGTCGATACTCTCTCGGAGTACCCACCATACCCTCATCGTTTCCTCCTCCACGTCCTCCTACTTTTCCTTTTCCTTCTCCTTCTCCTCCTCCTCCTCCTCCTCTTATTTCATTCTTTTATGTGCAGTATCTGTCCTGTATTGTCTGAGCTGGTAGTTTTTTTGTGAAACCTTTTCATCAGGAACGAAGCGACATGGTGATTCGCGAATTAAGATCCTGGAAATTATTTAGAACCGTTCGATTGAGAGACATCGCGTGTTTTCTAAACTGTGGGTCGCCTCCCCCTCCCAAAATGGGTCCAATGGGTCGCGGGGTAGCACGAAATTAGATTCAAAAGTGTAATTTTCTAACCAATAACACAATGTCACAAGCCTTGAAAGTTGCAAGCAGGCTTAGGTTTTAAGAAATTTATGTGCCTGCAATCCTCCATACGCGGCTTATACTAAAATGATTAATGTTTTATCTAATGATAGTTGGATAAAACACTAATCATTTTAGTTGTCAATAAGTTTGCAAAGTCGCAGCATGTTACAGTGCCGCTGAAGTGGGTGGTCGCATTTCCAAAAAGTTTAGGAAACCCAATTTTTAAATTTAATTTTATTTCGGAATAACGCTAGGAATGCGTATACCGGCCATTTTGCTCTGAAACTCCAATAACAATAGGAAATTTAAAAGGGTGATTTTGTGACCTAGCGATTTGTCATTTTCATAGGACTTTTAAGACGCGTAACAAAGGTATGTTCTGGAAAAATTAAAAATATAATTTTCAACAATTTTAAATATAGAATTCTCTCCTTTCATCTTATTTTGCAAAAATACGAATAATTTTCTATAATATTTTTGCTGCGTTTTCGTTTGAATTGAACCAGAGCTTTTGCTTTGTCATTATTTTATTCAAAACCCAGAATATTCCTTTCAACCAACGTTCGCTAGATGGCGCAATGCATTTTTAAAAAATATTACATGTCATGATTAGGGTCACGCAGCTTACAAAACCTCTGAAGTGGGCCGCGTTTCCTAAATGTTTGGGAAACCCTGGCGTAGATCCCTATTGAATAGATTAATTTCGCGTGGTTTAAGATTTCAAAAAAATGAATATATTTAGATTATGCCTAATTTAAATATCTTGGAACGGTTATGAATGCTAAGGGAGGATGCAGGGCTTGCAGGCCTAAACAGGATGCTAAAAGCAGAATCAACGCAGCGTGGCAAAAGTGGAAGGATCTAATTCTGACTGGTATGATATGCGACACCAAAATGTTAATACTACTCGAAGGAAAGGTATACAAGACTATGATTTTAAAAACTCTACTATACAGACAAGGTGCAGAGACCTGGACCCTGAGAAAGGAACAGGGATATTTTTACACCCCCCTAACACCTCCCAACACCCCTTCCTCCATCTGAGACCGACACCCCCAATCGAGGGATATTTTGACATCCCCAACACCCCCAGAATTTGAGACCGACACCCCCAACACCCTCCCCAATCTGAGCCAGGGATGACTTTTTCATTTTTTGCTTGTCAGGTTTTTTGGAGATATTAATAAGGTTTTTCTTTGCTTGTCAGACTTTGTTGGAGACTTGATAAGGTTTTAAAGGTTTTTGCTTGTCAGACTTTTTCCAAATTCCGACACCCCCAAATTTTCACGACAACCCCCTCCCCAATTCACAATCCTTGAAATAACCCTGGAAAGGAATAAGAGGAGCTTCTGGAGAGGACGACAAAAGAGACTAGCTAGGGTGGATGCCTGGAATATCGCTGAAGGACAGGAAAAGCACCGAGCATTTCACAGTTATCAGACAAAATATACCCGGCAGCCAAACTTTAGGATGGAGGATGTGGTTATTTGGAAAGAGTAGAGGATGAAAACTGTATTTGAGGACCAAACTAAGATGAAACCAGGAGACAGAAACGACCAGTGGCGTAGCCAAGGTGGAGTCTGGGTGTTGACACCCACCTTGGCTGCCGAAAAAATCTTTTAATGAGTTTCTACACATTTTTCATTTTGGGACGCGATTTTGGGGGTCAAAACCCCGCCTTGGCTACAGAATGTAACAATTATTGTAACACGGTGTAAGAGGTGACGACTTTTTTTGCTTGTCAAGATTTTTTGAAGTTGGTCACAGTAAATACCGAAAACCAAATACCCCGTTCCGGAAATCCTGGCTACGCCACTGGGAACGACAAAAGAAAATATGGAGATACATAATCCAGTAAGAAGACCTCAAAAGAATCCATTTCAAAAGCAAATGACAGGCCCAAGTGGAGAAACGAATTCGTATGGCTGATCGCTCCTCAGTAAGCGATTAATTTTAGCCGGAATAACGAATACATATTGTTTCATTAGACCTAAAAGGGGGCGGAAGATGGCACAGAGTGGGTTACGCACTGGACCGACAGGCTGACGGAGCGGGTTCAATCCCCGTTAGTGCCCCTAGTGGCTTTCACAGAGGCAGTAATGTCTCCTAAGCCACTTTAAATCATGCTAACTTCCTGCTAAGACATATCTAAATAAATCGACTTTAATTGTTAACTGTTGAACGTAAGTTTCTTGCGAAGATGACCTTGAAAATCCGACCTTATTGACTGTTCCTCCATGGAAGATATGTTTACTGATACGTTTCTTTGTAACGAAGCCGTTTAAGTTTAAACAGTCGTCTGCGTGCATTTGAGAGCCAGCCGACCAGTTTGACATCGGAAGCTACTGTATATCACATCGAGTGATTGACTCTTTTCTTAGCTGTCTTTTCAGTCTCATTGAGTCTTTAATCTGTCTGTCTCTGTCTCTGTCTCTCTGTCTCTGTCTCTGTCTCTCTCTCTATGTATGTCTGTCTGTCTGTCTGTCTCTCTCTCTCTCTCTCTCTCTCTCTCTCTCTCTCTCTCTCTCTATCTCTCTCTCTCTCTCTCTCTCTGTCATCTCTCTCTCTCTCTCTCTCTCTCTCTCTCTCTCTCTCTCTCTCTCTCTCTCTCTCTCTCTCTCTCTCTCTCATAATTCGTGTCATTCGGAAACTTCGGAAACAGCAGAAAGCGTAATCAATTGAAAAATGAATAATGGAAAAGAAAATCTCGAATAAATGAAAGATAAACACGAACAGAAGCGAATGAAGAATAACAATGATGAACGACAAACACACACACAAAAATATATATATATATATATATATATATATATATATATATATATAATATTAGAATATATACTGTTTGGCGCTTCGTACTTTAAAATTGCTGTATAAATAAACTCACTTATTGACATGTATATTTCGCGCACTTATTGCTCTGTGCATATCGCAGCGTTCATCTTGCAATATTTAAGAGTGAAAGTCGTCGCCGGCGCTTGCATCAACACTGTCAGTGACGCTATAATGCGGATTATATTCGTTTCTAAGAACCTGTGAAAAATGTTTTACTGGCGAACAGGCGCGCCCTTCATTAATAACCGTGTATTAAACTGTAACTCAATGTAAAATGGACAGATATATCCGGGATCCCCAGTTAAGGGGTTAATCGCCAGAAACAGTCCCGGAAATGCAGCTAAGATCGCACCTGACCGAGACATACAGAGAGTGACACAGATACATGAAGAGAGAGAGAGAGAGAGAGAGAGAGAGAGATTCAAGGAAACGAAGAGGGAGACTGGCACAGATACAGAGTGAAGTGTTTTGAGTTTCTAATAAGGTGAGGAATTTCAACGTCCCATAGAAAATTCTGGCTAATTTAATCGAATTCCATAAAAGGTGGAAAATTCGACGATGTCTAAGGTCTCTACATGTCATTGCTTTGGTGGATAAATGGATAATGCAACTCCCCTATATTACTATACTACCTATAGGCCACTGTTCTTTGGAAACTCGTCCAAGTGTTTTCAGAATATGTGAATAGACGAACTACACTGTAGACAGATAAAAAATGGCGCATGACCCACGTTAATACCAAAAAAGCAATATGTCTTAAGCAGAAAGACGAGGGAAAGAAACCAAAACAACGAGAATGTCTTGACTGTTTCCTGTTGATTTGTTACAAAATATTTGCCTCGTGGATTTTTTTTCAATCAAAAAAACATAGAAAAACACAGATCAATCAAAATTTACCCGCCCGTCTTCAGCATCATCGTTCGACCTGCAATTCGCCTACAACCAAAATAGACCTACACGAGTACGGCCTTCTGTAGCCCTATCGTATACAGTGGCGTAGTCAGGGTTTCAAAATAGGAGGGGCACTTCGATATTTTCTGGCAAAAAAGTACCCGATAAGCAAAAGAGTCGTCAAGGAGAAGGGGCGTGGCGACGGGGAGCCGGGGGCGGGGGTATATCGGTGTAGATATATATACCCAAAAAACAAAAAATCAGTATATATATTACAGTATAAGTAACATATATAATTATATATAACAAATATAAAAAGCAATACACATGAAATATGTAATATATATTATATATAGATGTAATATATAACAATATATATATATATATCCCCCATTTATACCACGACCACCCCAAATCAAATTCCTGGCTACGCCCCTGTCAAGGAGTTATTCTCTTCGATTTCGATCATACCCCACAAAACCTTCTCAACGGTTTTGTGCAAATTCCACTACCGGTCCCTGACAGAATAGGGGGCTGGTCCCGTGCTCACCCCCCCCCCACCCCCCGTGGCTTCGCCAGTGCTGCCCTCTCGTGGAAGGCAGCGATAGCACGTGACAACATCACGATCCACGTGACGAATATTGAGGCTCCTGGGTCTATGGTCACGACCAAACCGGTCTCTGAATCCATCGACAAATATGATTTTACTCTCCACGAAAAAAAATACTTCAATTTTCCGACACGCTGCTATTCCGCGTCGTCTTCGCTGTAAAAAAAAGCTTTCCCGTGAAGACAGCAAACAAGTAGCAAATAGAGAAGACAAATATTATAACAGGGAGACAGACAGACAGACAGACAGATAGACAGAATTTAAATAGAATTGATATCTAAAGGAAAAGAGAAAGAGGCAGACTGCAATGCAAATATTTACGTCGCCTGTTTGAATTTCATGTCGTTATAAATATAAGCTCAAAGTACAATGTTGTACCTCTGTCTGTCTGTCTGTCTGTCTGTCTGTCTGTATGTCTGTTTGTCTGTTTGTCTGTCTGTCTGCCTGTCCGTCCGTCTCATTTCACTCCGACTGTCTTAATCGTCTCCTTTATTGATCCAGCGGCTCCTCCATTCCAAGCGATGTATCGATGTATCCCAGCAGCATTACTCAGTCTCTTCCCTCCCCCCCCCAATTCCACCGACTGGCATCGACTCTCTCTCTCTCTCTCACACATACTGTCTGTCTGTCTGTCTGTCTGTCTGTCTGTCTGTCTGTCTGTCTGTCTGTCTGTCTGTCTGTCTGTCTGTCTGTCTGTCTGTCTGTCTGTCTGTCTGTCTGTCTGTCTGTCTGTCTGTCTGTCTGTCTGTCTCTGTCTGTCTGTCTGTCTGTCTGTCTGTCTGTCTGTCTGTCTGTCTGTCTGTCTGTCTGTCTGTCTGTCTGTCTGTCTGTCTGTCTGTCTGTCTGTCTGTCTGTCTGTCTGTCTGTCTGTCTGTCTGTCTGTCTGTCTGTCTGTCTGTCTGTCTGTCTGTCTGTCTGTCTGTCTGTCTGTCTGTCTGTCTCTCCTCTCTGCCGATGCTGCGCCACATTCGGGTTCCTAACTGGCGCATGCGCAGTCGTCCTCTTCGACGTCAGTCGGTCGCTTGATGGCGCCGGCGTCGTGCCTGGCGCGGTGCATCACGGGGACGGATGACGTCACATCTCAGTCGACGCCGAAAGTTGAGTGATCTTTGTTTTTTTTCTCGTGCACGCTAAATAATGCAATCATCGCATCGCCGAATTGTACTTTACGCGTCACACTTCGGGACGCTTAAGGCGTCGTAAAAGACGATCGAAGGAGGACTTTGATGTAATCGTCGAGAAATTATCTCTCGGATCACAGCTTTTGCGTCTGGAGCTCTGAAAATTTCTGTCTGAAAGCTTGGAATTTTAACACTATCAGGGAGGGATGAGAGAGAGAGAGAGAGAGAGAGAGAGAGAGAGAGAGAGAGAGAGAGAGAGAGAGAGAGAGAGAGAGAGAGAGACGGCAGACAGACAAAGACATACAGCCAGAGAAACAGAGACAGGGACAGAAAGGGAAGAGGGACTGATGATGACAGGCGCACTTTTATAGAAGCAAATAAATATTTTTGAGGTTGTTGAGACAAATGCGCAGCTCGCACTGAGCTCTTACCCATTGAACCTCAACTTGAGTTTTTACAAGAGGCTCTGCTGTTGGAAACCGGACATTTCAATGATAGTGCTGACTTAGGCCCTATACTGAATTACTCTCTGTCTGATTAATAATACTGCTTGGGGAGGGAAAGGAGGAGGAGGAGGAGGAGGAGGAGGAGGAGGAGAAGGAGGAGGAGGAGAAGCAGAAGGAGGAGGAGAACTTGGTTTTGGAAAAGCTCTTACGCAGTCGTTAGCTTTGTATAGTCGTTCTGTTATCGCCGCTATCCAGGACACGCGTCGCGTCTGGCGTGCGTCACGCGACCGACAATGAGCGACATATTCGACGTCTTTGTGTCGGAAAGCCGCCGCCGCCGCCGTCGCGAGAGTAGTGACGCACTTCCGGCGACATCTGCTCGACACGGAACTTAACGACGACGACGACGCGTCGTCGCTACGATTCGACAGCACCGGAAGTGGACGACGATTGACCGGAAGTGCACGACGGGGCGTCGCGGGCGGAGTCGATGACGACGTCGCTCGCCGCGTACGCGTCGCCGTGAATAGAATTTCGACCGGATTATGATGCAGCGTCGATTGTAAGATGAGTCGATCCAGATCGACCGAAGTTTCGAACCGCCTTCGTCCTCCGTTGTTTGACAGTTATTTCTCGCTATCGTTCTTCGTGGTACCGCTACTCTACCACGTCTGGCAGTACCACCTCGGCCTGACCGCGGCGGCGAGGGTCTTCGCCACGCAGATGAGCCCGAACGTCGTCGACACCCAGTACGGCAAAGTACGCGGGGTACTCGTCAGCTTTCCCAACCGCAGTCTGGCGTCGGTCGAGGCGTACTTCGGAATCCAGTACGCGTCGGTACTCGGCGGGGAGCTGCGCTTCATGCCGCCCACCAGCTCCATGGAAAAGTGGGAGGGCATCCGGGTGGCGCTGAAGTTCCGTCCCGTCTGTCCGCAGAAGCTGCCGAACGTGGAAGAGCTGGAAAAGAGGATGCCGACCGGAAGAGTGGATCATTTCCGTCGACTCCTCCCGCACCTGGAAAAACAGAACGAGGAATGCCTAAATCTGAACATCTACGTTCCAGTCCGAGGTAAACGTTGACGTAAACTTGGATGAAAAAGTAGGGCCTCAACCCCACGCCCCCTTCCCTATGGTAGTCTTTCAAAAAGTGGAGGGAGAGCCAAGAGGCCTAATAGAAGTTCACGTCTGTGGCTGTAGTAGTTATCGGTCAGAATAATTTTGTTTGCCCCGGAGTTGGGGGTACTATCCATGTCCTATCATGAAGGAGAGGCTAGGCGGGCCACTTAGCCAGGGCCTGTGCTTGAAAAGGGACCTCAAACTAATAGGTCTATAAGTCCTATATAAATTAAAATTAACTTCTGTAATACATTATAGCAAGTTACTATTTCTAATCAATGACGGTTCCAGGGTTTCTTGGTAGGAGGATGAATGAATTCATAAAAGTTGATGGGAGGATGAAAATAGAAGGGGACAAAATCACTAAAATTTGCCGAAAAAGGCTGGGAAAAGGGAATTGTATCCCTCATTTTACTACATTTTAACCGAAAAATAGGCTGACAAGCAAAAAAAGGTCATCCCAGGTTAGTTTTACTATGCTTTTACCCAAAGGTAGGTTTCACAGGCAAAGAGGTAAGTCCGAAAGTCCGGTGGGGGGATGCAACCCCACTCATCCCCCACGTGGAACCGCCACTGTTTCTAATAACATCTGAAAGAGCCAGTGCTATCTATATCTCGACCAGAACCCACGACTGCTGTCCAGTTTTCAATTTTCTCTAATGTCTGCTAGTAATAATGTAACATGGCGGTAAGACGGCAGAAGTGATTAAACGCTGGGCCGGTAACGCTGTCGGAACGGGTTCAAATCCCGTAGGAGCCCCTCAGGTCGACTCAGCCTTATTCGCCAGAGGGCGGTTGTAATATCAAAATTGAGGAGCGGCGTTCACTGCGAAGTAAAGCGCGGGCCTAGACGTTTAGCTGGCAACCTACTCTATGTTAATGGTGTATGCCACCTGCGTCGCTGTATGCCAAAGAGTAGGGCGGTCATCGGGTACCCGGGAAGGAACCCGAGTATCCGAAGACAGTCCGGGTACCCGAATAGTAAAAGTGGGAGGGATTACCCGTGAAAGCGCAGTAGCGCCATCTGGTGTACAATCTGTCGGAAAACATTTTGCTGACCGACTGCTACAGATTGAACTTGGCCTGTTTTTAAATACGTTCTTATTGTTGTTGACATTTGACTTCATTTTAGTTTAGTTTATGTAATGATTTTGGATTAATCACATTAAAAGTTGAAATAAGTTTATGTTGTACATATACATATCATTATATATTAAGTAGACCTAACTAGAAGCGTACCTTTAATTACTGTATGAAATAGGCAGCGTGTGTAGTCGACAATTTGCGGCAATAACATTATGCTAATTTCCGAACGGGTACCCGGGTACCCGTTATCTTGACGGGTACCCGGACCGATTTTTGGAAAAAATTGACAGCCCTACCAAAGAGGTCGGAGATCAGCGTCGACCCCAAAGCTCGAATCCGAGCAGAAGAAATGGAAAAAAATTTTTGTTACTAATAATCAATCGCTTAATTAAGTTGATTGGTTTCGCTGAAGCTTTGCTTAGATGTTATTGGTTATGCTTTTGTTATGACTGACATGTTGAACTTAATAAAACGGCTAATCTGGAGGTAAGGGTGTGTGCACTTTCTCTCGACGCTCGCTCGATACTTAACAGTGTGAATGCCATCTAGCGTCGAAGGAAGTCACTCCAAGTGTCAACAGCAGAAACGACAATGAGGACTCTGCTAGTTCTACCATACTGAACACTATTCATTATATTAATATTATTGTCACTGCTATTATTATTATTATTATTATTATTATTATTATTATTATTAATTTATTATTATGTGAAAGACTGAAAGGTCCGTGGAAGGCGTTGTAGGAGAAAAGATGTATCTCTTCCATCTCTAGATTGTGATTATTATTATTATTATTATTATTATTATTATTATTATTATTATTATTATTATTATTATCGTCATCATCATCATCGTCGTCATCGTCATCATCATTATTATCGTGATAATTTTTATTGCGCCGTGGGAATGGCGAAGGCCAAAGTGATGAACACTATAAAAATGGTCATTTGAACGAAATGCGCAATAAGTGAGTCGTAATTCGATCATTTCCACATTCCAAAACATCATTGAATTGACGCAAAATTAGATTCCAACTATACCAGAATAATTTGTGATGGAATTACTACGACGAAAGTTACATGTAATAGCGCTATATTATTATATGAGTTCCTAACAGACAGACGCATTTTCTACGTACTGTTATTAAGTTAATGTAATTCGACTGACAGCGCAATTTTGAATGCGACGTCGACGCCATTGAAAATAACAGCTTTCCCAGGACGCTAGCTAGCGGGCAAAGTACGCGGACAAAGCATGTAGACTCACAATGGACGTATCCGGCGCTACATAAATGTCCTTTTGCAACGGCTGCGATGCCATATATCAAGCATATTGGTGAGCATGTATGCGCTGTTTCGCAGACGGGTTTTTCTATAGCTATCAACTGTGCCGCGTATGCAGGTAAGTTTATGACTTCTGCGTAGGAAATGAATTTGGGGAACGTTACGGTGCTACATAAATCGAAATATAAAGCTTTGTTAAAGCGTATTTTTATAGCGCATGGTCTCAGATGAGCGTTACTAGTACAGCATTTGGATGGCGTAGAATAGTCGCTCGATATTATTAGTATGTAATGGCCAGTGGCGTAGCGAGGGTGTCCGGTGCCCAGAGACTAAATGTACAGTAGTTGACTTGCATTTTCCAGGGCAAGTGCCCCCCTTGCCCTAATGTATGGGTGCCCATAGTTCTGTCTCGGGGATATCCTGCCATTGACGTTTCCTTATAGAGAGAGATCATTGCCTATTAAAGTACAGGGTGGCGCATAAAAACCGGACAAGTCGCAAT
>CM030837.1:16824724-16832224 GCA_018105865.1 Metaphire vulgaris
GCTATCATATTGAGAAAAACGCCTCAGATTTCCCGTTTGATCTTTTACTCATATTTTCAGGATTGCTGAATAATCGCAGAGGTCGGGGAAACGTCGATGAATCCATATGTTACGCAATGAACTGATCAATTACACAATATTTTAAACAATGAAGAAGACGGCGAAACCAGATTAGCGCCGCCATTTTCAAATTGTCTTGTGGTCTATGCTTCTGATATCCAACTTCCATTACGTTAGTAGCAGAGCGATGAATTTGTTTTTTGCAAATATGTCCAGATTTGCGGTCCATTTGGCGTCTGTTCATCTGGGAAAGATAAACCAAATGGAGGCATGTGTTTAATCTAAGGCCGTTTAGAGCCGCCACTGTACATGATGTGATGGAAAATTATAACGACTTTAAGAAATTTCAAGTTCATTTTATTAATTAGGTCCAATTTTGGAAAAGCTTCTCTGTTTGGACATCAGTCTTCATTCAGTCTTCACTTGACTAGGGGCTGTCCTCCAATTTAGGGGTTTGAAAAAGTTTTTGTTGAATACTCATGGACTAACAAATAAGCGGCAAAAAAGCTCATCACCACCCATTTTGACATTCGATGAGAAAAAAGGTTAAAAATTGTCAGAACCTGTCATTGATCCCGTAATTATTGGGGGTTAAGTGAAAGTTGACAGTTGTTGACAAGGGAGGGAGAGGGTCAAAAATTGGCAAAAATTGTTGACATAGTTAATGGTTTCCCCGTATGGTACAAGGCAATACAAATTTTCAAAATCTTTGAAATCTCAGGAGTCAGCATTTTTGAGATCAGACCAACTGAAAACTGCAAAAACATTAGAGGAACGTTGCTGACGTTGTGCGTCGTCGACGTCCTATAGTTTGGAACATTTCTCGACTCGAAAACCTTTTCAGGGAAGAACCTTTAGTTTAATTTCGAGCGTATTGAGAAAAACGCCCCAGATTTCCCTCAGGAGCTGAATACGCAGAGGGGGAAACGTCAATGAATCCGTACGCAATGAACTGATGAAGAAGACGGCGAAACCAGATTAGCGCCGTCATTTTCAAATTGGGAGATATTAGAGCAGAACGTATCTGGCGTTGGCGAAGGAGAAATAATCTGCGTAACATTATATGCACGACTCTTGGAAATAATAATCGATGTTGGCGGAAATAACATCTGCTTAATCGATGCGCGGAAACATTATAACTGACCACAGAGCAACATCATATTGTCCAGTCAGTCAGTTAGTCTGCAAGTCATCAGTCTGTAGGTAATTAATTAATAAGTAAGTAAGTAAGTCAGCCTCTTTGTTTGTTTGTCTGTCCGTCTGTCTGTCTGCGTGTGTGTGTCTCTCTGTCTACGTGTGTGTGTGTCTGCCTGTCTGTGTGTCTGTCTGTCTGTGTGTGTGTGTCTGTCTGTCTGTCTGTCTGTCTGTCTGTCTGTCTGTCTGTCTGTCTGTCTGTCTGAGAAGAAGAAGAAAAAGAAGAAAGAAAGAAAAAGAAAAATAAGGAGGAGGAGGAGGAGGAGGAGGAGGATAAGAAGAAGAAGAAGAAGAAAGAAGAGGAGGAGGAGGAGGAGGAGGAGGAGGAGGAGGAGATATAAGAAGAAGAAGAAAACCCTCCATTCAACTGTGCCATTCAGACTGCTCCAGTCACAATAGAAAGTCGTTATGACCATATCCCGTTCTCTTCCTTTGGCGCTCGTATCAATGGATATAAAACACTACTTAGAATCCATTGACTGTCTCAAGCACATTGTTCAGATACTGTATTGTGTCTGCCTGTCTGCCTGCCTGCCTGCCTGCCTGCCTGTCTGCCTGTCTGTCTGTCTGTCTTTCTGTTTATCTATCTGCCTGTCTGTTCGTCCCATGGGCGCCCACAGAAATTTTTCCAGGAGGGAAAAGCACAATGGTCACGGATAATATTTTAGCAAGGTTTTCAAATTTCACTGTAAAAATTTGGGGTTTTGCATTTTCCATGGGGCGAGTGCCCCTCTTGCCCTAATGTCAGGGATATTTTTTCACCTCTAACACTCCAACACCCTCCTCCCAATTTGAGACCGACACCCTCTTCCCAATCCCCCCCTCCAATCTCAGCTATTTTTTGCTTGTCAGGCTTTTTGTGCAGGGTACCCCCAGAATTTACCGACACCCCTCAAATTGATAATCCTAGAAATAACCCTGCCTAAAGTGCGGGCGCCCATGGACCCCGTTCTTTCCTCTATCTCTTTGAAATATAACGTAAGTTGCACGATAAAGGATTGTTGACTCTTTAAGACAACTTTGACGATGACTAAATTTGTATAAACGTTCTGCCAAACTGCGCACCGTTCGATGTTTCGCCTTTTACGTTTGGCGCTGCGTTTCTTAAGTTAATTATTCGCTGGAATTCTAGTTTCTGTGAGAGGTCAGTTTGACGATTGGATGAGTCGACCTGAGCCCGCCAATCTCAGGCACGCTCATCCTGGGAAAACGAACGAGGCGGCCCGCAAGCGACCTGGGAAAAATAGAATCTGTCGGTCGTCGCAAGGGGAACTTCCGGCCCGACAGAATGGCGACGCCGATGACTCAGCAAGATTCAATTTTGAAAGCAGGCGACGAGCGATTCACTGATTCACTCCACTGAAATCATCGATTGATGCACATATAGTAGTATTTGCGACATCTGTCGACGACATATATATATATATATATATATATATATATATATATATATGCCTCTCTCTCTCTATATATATATATATATATATATATATATATATATATATATATAGAGAGAGAGAGAGAGAGAGAGAGAGAGAGAGAGAGAGAGAGAGAGATCTTGAGAGATCTTGCGTGACGTGACGATGATGACGTAATGAGGAAGCAGACGAAAATAGCACCTCGTTGAGCGGGAACCTCGTTCGTCGTCGTCGTCGTCGTTCGTCGTCGTTGCCCCGAAGTACGCATTCAAGGAGTCTATTTGACGACGATGACGTACACGACCAGTCCATCTGGCGATCAAAAGGCTCATTGTTAAAGTGGAACGCTTAGTAAAAAGCACTCAGCTCCTTAATTGCCAGCTAGAGTGACCGACTGAATGAGTGAGTGAGTGAGTGAGTGAGTGAGTGAGTGAGTGAGTGAGTGAGTGAGTGAGTGAGTGAGTGAGTGAAGTGAGTGAGAAAGAGAGAGCGCAGTTCCTTTCATATCCTCTCAATGCATACTCCTAAGCGAGAGAGAGAGAGAGAAAGAGAGGATGTAGTTTCAGTGAAACGTTATATCCTCCCATGCATACGCCTCCCTCCTTCTTCTCCTCTTCCTCCTCCTACTTCTCCTCCGCTCTGATCTTGTCTCCAGTTCTTTAGGTCGTTCGATTTCAGTTACTCTGTTTTTTTCGTGTCGTTGTTTGACGATGAATTGATTGGCGCTCTCTTTATGGCCGACAGCTTCTTATTTTCGGCGCAATATCATTTTTCCTCTCTTCGGACAAGCATGGCAAACACCTCCGGCTAAATTAACAGTGGCGCTATATAAATTATTGTTAGACCGTATTCCATGACGTGCACTATTTTCGGCGCACTCCTACATCAGTGCCCGATAAAATAATAATTAATAAACAACTTTATTAACCCCTTAACTGGGGATCCCGGATATATCCGTCCATTCTACATTGAGTTACAGTTAAATACACGGTTAAGGGGTTAATATCGGTTCTCAAAAAAGAGCCTTTTCGAGGTTACCGACTTGTTTAATCCATGAGAATAATGTATTCCCAAAATTTGATTGACTTACTGACTGACTGACTGACTGACTTACTAACTGACTAACTAACTGACTGACTTACTTACTGTCTGACTGACTGACTGACTGACTGACTGACTAACTGGCTGACTTCCGTTTATTAGTATCAACTCAAAATCACAGAAAACGATCAAACATTACAATATTCATACAATAATAGAAGATACATAAGTCACAAAGTGTACAGATGGAAACAGTGGCGTCAATCTGTAGTAAAAGTTGTGAGGGTCCACCTGTTGTTGTGCCTAACCCTAACCCCAGTGGCGTAGCCAGGATTTCCGGAAGTGGGGGTTTTGGTTTTTGGTTTTGACCGTGATCAACTTCGGAAAAATCTTGACAAGCAAAAAATGATCATCTCATCTCTTTTTTATTTTAATATTTTCCCTTCTAGTTCTAGGTGCTGATAAGCAAAATGTTCGTCACCTAAATAATCGTACAACGGTACAATACAGATTTATTCAGATTTTCCTGAGGGTCCAATGCATTGTGGACCCTCACAACAAATTTCTGTGAGGGTCCGGACCCCAGGACCCTCACACGGGATCGACGCCTATGGTTGGAAATCAATATTAACGGAGAGATACTAAATGGAAAGGCAGGGTAAGAGAATCAATTCTCTGTAATAAATATTGCCTTTCAATACAACAACTTTGAGATTAGCTAAATTTTATTATCCTAAATAATATGTCAATGGTTTATAAATCTGATAATGGCATTTGATAGAGCGAGGCAAATAAATAAGTAAGTACGTTGATGGCGCGAGAAGAATTAAACCTAAAAACTAATAATTATTATTATAAAAATAGCAATAAATCTTGTGAAACAGAATATTTCACAGTATTATTTTTGGATTCCGACTAATTATCTTACTTACTCTTACTTCTTACCTCTTTGAAAAAGGTGAGCATCCTCATTATACCCTAATCGTTTGCATTCCTCTATTGATGTTCTGATGAGAAACAAACAGTTTATTCCTCACCCTCCATGCTAACCCCATTCCGAAGAAACCCGTTGCGTCTAGGCTGGCCCAACTACAGTAGAATTTCGTTATAACGGACTCGGTTATAACGAATCATCGGTCATGGCGTACCGCAATGTATACGATCCCGTGTGATACGCTACCGTATTTGATTGGACATAACGTCGACCCGCGCTACCTTTGATAAAACGTGCTGAATTGCGCAGATTCGCTAAGTACGTTATAACGAAGTTCTACTGTAAAGGGGTCTGTCTTAGCTGGGATTTCATGCTATCCGAGTCCGTCTTAGAGAAGTGCCACTGTACTTCGTACCAGATGACATTTAAAAGCAACATCATTGGAGTCAACTGACCGATTAATTTAAGTCACTTTGAATTATATCACTTTCAACAGTAACCACAGGAACGCATTAATTGTCATCTCGTCAAGTGTAAAGCGCTATTGACTTTAGCTCTTGTTTTGATTATTGCGCTGTATAAATTGTCTGAATAACCAGGGCGCGATTTGTAGGGGAACGGGGGAGTCCCCCACTGTCCAACTGCATCCCCCTACTGCTACATGCCCCCACCACTACATCCCCCACTGCTACACTTCCCCAACAACTACATCCTCCAAGCTCGACATATTCCCCCCACTGCTCCAGGTCACAAATCGCACCCTGTGAATCAGTGGCGGCTCCACCGGGGGGCCCAGGGGGGCCCGTGCCCCCCTATTGAGAGCCTGCCCCCCCAGTGCCCCTCCCCCAGTTGGGACCCTATGCTTAATGCTACATACATTAAACAACAAATGGTTGGCCCCCCATGATTAGAAGTTGCCACCCCACCGCCCCCCACTTGCCAAATCCTAGAGCCGCCACTGCTGTGAATAACATAACATAGCATAACACACATGTTAAGCTGGTTCGAGTTGTTCGAACGTAATGCAGTTTATTATCAAGTAAACGCAGACAGCTTGGTTGATTCCGACAGGTTATCCTGTTCTCACTCTGCATAAAGGCAATTCACTCTGATCATCTGATGTGTTGATAATTCCTTCTTGATCTGTGCTGCGAGACGTCACGAGCGAACGTCGTGAGACTCGTGCGCTGTCGTCGTGATGGTCGTGACACGCAACGGGAGAATATTGGTCGTCGCTGGGTTTTCACTCGGAAGAATCATCTTCGTTCTCACGACGAAAAAGATTTCTAAATGTTTTTTTGTTTTCATTCGAAACAGACGATCTTTACCGATTATTAGACAATAAAGACGTCCAAGCAAAGGATCTGAAATCATCTTCAAATGTTAAACGAAGCAATTCTAAGCCGGAGCAGCTCATCCGCGCTGAGCACTTTTACTTTCGTAATCAACTATTTTACAACAGCACAAGCCGCCGTTGCATTAACACTAACCTCGTCCAGTGGCGGTTCCAGGATTTTTGGTGGGGGTGGGGTGGAATGGGGGGAGGGGTGAAATGAATTCATAGGAAGTTGGTGGGAGATGAAAAGAGAAGGAAAAATCAATAAACTTTGCCAAAAATGGGCTGACAAAAGGGTTTTCCCCTAATTTTACTACATTTTTGTACCGAAAAATAGGTTGACAAGAAAAAAAAGTTTATCCGCAGTTTTTCCCCGAACTGTTACTAGACTTTTACCCGAAAAACAGGTTTCGCAAGCGAAAAAAGTCTGGAAGTCCGGTGGGAGGATGCCTCCCCACTCATTCCCCACGTGGAACCGCCACTGACCTCATCGATTTTAATAATAATAGTTACAATGATAGCAATAATAACAATAACATCAACAACAACAACAATAATAATAATAATAATAATAATAATAATAATGATGATGATGATGATGATGATGATGATGATGATGATGATGATGATGATGATGATGATGATGATGATGATGATGATGATGATGATGATGATGGTGGTGGTGATGATTGATGATGATGATGATGATGATGATGAATCATGATGATGATGATGATGATGATGATGATTTGATGACTGATGAATTTTCGATGTGATTTTCGATGTCAGCAGCGCATATTTTCGTGATCTTATCCACAGTGTGGTGCTAGTAGTGAGAATGGGGATTTCTGGTCATTTTCTACTGACCCCTACCCCCACCCCACCCCCACCCAACTCTTCCGCTCCATACATAGCAAGTTTCATGCTATCGTTAACTTACAGCAGAACTTCGATATAACTCATTCGGTTATAACGATTCTTCGCTTGTGACGGTATATAAGGTCCCGTGTGATACGCTATCGCATTGCATGGTATTGAGTATAACGTATCTCGGATATAGCGTACTAAATTCTACAGGCCCGTTGAAGTACGTTTCAACGATGTTCCACTGTATTGTAATGAAATACAGTAATCAAAAATCCTCCACAACAACCCCACTGATCCGACTCTCAAAACTGTCACCCTGTTTATTGACCAGTTTTGGTTCAGATCATAATAATTCTTGAAGATCTCGTTATTCTCGGTGTTTATATTCTACTGTGTTCGTTTGGTCCAATTCTCTTCGACTGTAAGTAATTCTAGCATTTCGGAATCGACTTTCTTCAGAATCGTCGTCGTCGTCATAGAAACTGACTCCAGATCTCGTCTCTAGGCAACGAATCGATATCGACGAAAGACATTCTAACCGCGCCTTGAATTTCCACGTCTCGTTTCGGCGATCGCCAGTATAAGGATGGTATTGGTGCCTTGAATACATAGGCCTTTTCGCATTGTCTCCAATATGCATTACGTCACTC
>CM030837.1:16834724-16879724 GCA_018105865.1 Metaphire vulgaris
ATAATAAATAATAATAATAATAATAATAATAATAATAATAATAATAATAATAATAATAATAATAATAATAATAATAATAATAATAATAATAATAATAATAATAATAATAATAATAATAATAATAATAATAATAATAATAATAATAATAATAATAATGGACCAGCATTCTCGTTATTGGCTGTAAAGGGGTTAAAGTACGATTCGAATAACTTTATCTAATCTCAAACTTCTAAAGCGCCACTTGATAACGCCTAGAAGCATCAGTCGATGGCTCTAATGGTCTTAAATTCGACTGATAATTTTCTAAATATAATTAAATCTGCCCAAAAAAGTTAATGAACTACCTAATTTTATATCTGCGTATTAAATAAATTGGCGGATTTGGAAAGAAAATCATATTCAACGGCTCTTTGATTTATTATTTGCGGTCAGATTGAAATTTTCTCAAGCGCCAACAGTAACAGGCTTGCTTCATCGCTTGTTCTACAAACTATAAAGTTCAATCGTGATTTCGCATCTCTCTCTCTCTCTCTCTCTCTCTCTCTCTCTCTCTCAGCTGACGTCTCATATGTCGTCGTGTTATTTACGTCAGCTGTTCAACTTCCGATTATGTGACATTCATATCACATATTCTGACTATTCTGGTTCTGAATGCGACATCTTCGACATTTGGCATTAGTTCCGTGGTGGTAAATGTTGTTACATCTTCTCTATCTCTGCGCACAATTTCTGATGTTTGCCGATTCTCGCGTTTTTTTTCGAGCACGTCTCCTCGCGCTGTACGTAGGCCCCTACACACCGCGGCGAGATCTCGTCCGGTTATTCGACGATCTCGAACCGAACGCGATTGAAAGACCGAAATGTATTACCCGGTCTATCACCCCCGATCTCCCTCCCTCCCTCTCTCTCTCTTCCTCTCCTCCCCCGATGCTTTTATCCGTCCAATCCGGACGCTCGTCTCTACCACTCCCTTTCACTCCCCTTTCTTCGACCGCCTCTGTCTGTCTGTCTGTCTGTCTGTCTGTTTGCTTAGTTGTCTGTCTGTCTGTCTGTCTCTGTCTGTCTTTGTATCTGCATCTGTCTCTGCCTCTGTCTCTCTATCTATCTCTCTATCTGTCTCTATCTGTCTCTGTCTCTCTGTCTCTCTGTCTGTCTGTCTGTCTGTCTCTCTGTCTCTCTCTCTCTCTCTCTCTCTCTCTCTCTCTCTCTCTCTCTCGTCTTTCCACTTCGCTGATGTTTTCCAATCTTCTGAAGTCGTCCTCTTTCCTTCTATCATATTACTGTCATTTTTCCACTCCGTTTATCGCCACCTCCCCCTCCGCCCTCCTCCGTCTCCCAGGGGTTGGTCCTCCGTCTCGCCCCGACCCCCGGGGCTCTCCTCTTCGTCTCGTCGTCGGCGACTTCTTCTTCTTCGCGAGCCTCGTTTTCTATTTAAGTCGTCACGTGACCATTGACCACTATACGTCTCTATAGCAACAATCTGAGATGATGGAGTGATGAGAAACTGCACGAAAAGATTACAGATGAACGACTGACGAGATTATGGAAAAAAGAGCGCGGAAATGAGGAGGGAGAGAGAGAGTCAATACGAGAAGAGCTTAAAAAGAATATGTGTTAATAAGCAACTGACTGCAAAAAGGCAATGTTTGAAGACATTCAAAAGTTTAGGTGGTGAAACGGCCATTGGATTAAATAATAAGACATTTATAAGAAACTGAAATTACAGTGCATAACCAACTATAATAATAATAATAATAATAATAATAATAATAATAATAATAATAATAACATTTGCCACCGTCATCACCATCATTATTGTCATCGTCGTCGTTATCATCAGCTTAAATCACATAATAATAATAATAATAATAATAATAATAATAATAATAATAATAATAATAATAAATACAATAACTGGATTGCTGCATTTGAGCTTTTTACGTGATTTAGTAGGAATTCTGTATAAGACACAGGTGACAACAGAAGAACTGAATAACCGGATGGCATCTTTTGTGATTTAGTAGGAATTATATATATATATATGATATAGAAGAATATATATATATATATGGCATCTATAGCTATATAGAGCATATATATATATATATATATATATATATATATATATATATATATAATTCCATGTGTGTGTGTATGTTTCATTTGCAGTTATAGGAGAAAATACAGATATTGTTGCGATTTACGGCTATTCAGCGCCAAATACTTCGTGACATAGTACTGCATGCGTCTGCATATATCATGCATAGATGTACGTACGTACGTACGTACGTATGTATCTACGTACGTACGTATGTATGTACAGTATGTACATATGTTTGTATGTACAGTATGCACATACATACATACATACGCAGATACATATATATATATATATATATACACATATACATATATATACAAATATGTATGTATCATAATGTATGTACTTGTCTTTTGATTTCCTGATTATACATGTTTCCAATTTTTTTTGTTTCCCTTTTAGATAAAAATGAAACTCGTCCGTTGTCCGTTCTCGTATTCATTCACGGCGAAACGTACGAAATCGGAACCGGAAATGCCTACGACGGAAGCGTCCTGTCCGCATACGGCCACATGATCGTCATCACGCTCAACTACAGGCTGGGAATTCTGGGTACTCTTCGGTCAATTAGATTACCATCTGTACAGAGGCAGACAGACAGACAGACAGACGGACAGACAGACGGACAGACGGGACAGACGCGCAGCTGGAAATCCGAATTGAGTTTTCTCGCAGATTACACGGTATACCGTCGCTTCGGATATTTTTTTTACAGGGAAAGGTTTTCTCGGGGTGTGTGGGGGGGGGGGGTAGACCGTTCGTGCTAGGGTCCACCGCGGTGAAATGTCCGGCTGCACTATGAAGCAGGGAGTTTTCTGTGCGTAAAAGTGAGGGTGTCGCCGGCAGGGAACCCGGCCAAAAACGGGGATTGGGAAAAAACATCTCAGAATAATCTCAGGGTCTGGGACAGGCGTGATCTAAATCTCCCAGAAGTTAGAACTTTGCTAATTCGCCTAAAATTCGGGGGGCGGCTAGCTCATTTTCTTATATGCGTCAGCGTGGAAAGAGAAGAAACTGAGAAAACTGACTGTGAGCACAGCATAGACCAGTTCGCATCAATAATAGCAAGAAAAGTGCATTTGTAGTCTAATCTCGTGTGAATAAAATGTCATGACTTGCTAATTAAAAATTTCGTAACCTGCTGTTTAAATTTTCTTACCCCCTTGCCATGGGCGCCAAACACCCTAGGTACGCCCCTCCCAAGGAGCGATTTCATCAAAGATTACGGTTCGGCAGCGAAGAGATAGCGACCGTTCAGTTAACAGTCAGGGCTTTCAAACGACGGTCGAAATCACTCGCCAGGGGGCCGAGAGGTCGCGTCTCGCTTACTACGTTTCCATCGACACCTTTCTTATCGCTTAGAGGCGTCATTTCGTGGTGGCAAGGAAAGAAAATATTAATTCATAATGTATTAATATTGCAATGCAAGGAAATGAAAATAATAATTTTTCAATGTATTAATAATGTATTAAAGCGCAATAAAAAACAAAAACAGGGACGTCCTAAAAAAAAAAAAAAAAAAAAAAAGGTCGTCAACTATTTTTATGATTTTGTTATCGTAAACAAAAAAAATTGACGAGCAAAAAAAAAAAAAAAAAAAAATCCAGCTTTTTTTAGAAACAAACTTAAACTTAGTCGAAAAAATTTCTAAAAATTGAAAAAAGTTAAAAAATTTAAAAAGAAAATTTAACTAAAGCCCCCAAGAAAAGTGTGAAATGACGCCACTGTCGAGCAATAATTATTTATTCTGCGGAGCGTCGCCGTTTTTGCATCATCCCAGACGAAAGAACGTTCTGAAATCCAGTGTGAGAGAAAAGAGAGACAGACAGACAGACAAAGACAGAGAGAGAGAGAGAGACAGGGGCACAGAAACAGAGGCAGACGAACAGAGAGACAGAGACAGAGGCACAGACACGCAGACAGATAGAGAGACGCACAGAGAGAGAAAGACAGAGACGCAGAGACAAACAGACAGAGACACAGACACACACACACAGACAGAGACAGAGAGACACTGACAATCAATATGGAGTCGGAAATTGCTCCGTGGCCATCGATGTCGTCTGCTCACTCGCGCGGGCTTAGTGGCGCCGCCAAGCGAGCCAAACGACAGCACTAAATCTCGTTGGCTGAGATTATGTCCTGTCGGCGCGCGCGCGTGTGGGCCTCGGCGCGGGGCGGAGCGGAGGGGCCTGTGGCAGCATTTCTCCATCCCCCACCCCGTTGTGCAGAATTCATGGCGGTTCTAGTATCGCGTCGAGTCTCTGGGTGGTAATCTTATCGTTAGAGGGCCAAAACGCTCGGCGCTAGGTAAATGCGTGCCCCGGTCGGCTCGCTAGAGGGCCGCGGCGGAATCAGTGGTGCGTACAATCCGACATCTATCAATCAATGCGCGCGGAAGTCCACGCTTCGAAGACCTTACCCCCTTTGCATTCAACATGGCGTCGGAGCAAAATTGGGTTTTCACGGAAAACGGACGACCGCACCGAGCAGGGTAAGAACTCCGAACAAGCGCCCTCATCGATACGTCTAGAAATCGCAATGAGTATTATTATTATTATTATTATTATTATTATTATTAGTAGTGTAGTAGTAGTGGTAGTAGTAGTAGTAGTAGTAGTAGTAGTAGTAGTAGTAGTAGGTAGTAGTAGTAGTAGCAGCAGCAGCAGCAGCAGCAGTAGCAGTAGCAGCAGCAGCAGCAGCAGCAGCAGCAGCAGCAGCAGTAGCAGCAGTAGCAGCAGCAGCAGTAGCAGTAGTAGCAGTAGCAGTAGTAGTAGCAGTAGTAGTAGTAGTAGTAGTAGTAGTATCTGATAGCAGTTCAAATTAGTAGTAGTAGTCTGTATTCTGATCATCAGTTCAAATTTGTAATGTCTCTGCTATTCAGTCATAGAATAAATAAAAATAAATAAAATAATAAATAAAAATAAAAATAAATAATTTTAAGCAGCCTCGTTTTCTGCAAAGACTCCGGGTCGAAACTTTGAGCTTTTTCTACCCCGTGCAAAACGCGCATCCGTTTCACAGCATAACACACTCGCTGCCGTGCTTTTTTTTAAAACCCGTGCTTTTTTTAAAAAACCAATAAATTACCCAATCAGATTGATTTCTGTCACGTGACCTTGCTCTTCTAAAACATCCATCGTCGCTCGTGGGTTGCGCAGGTTTCGGATTCGATATCGTCCAAACTTTATCCATATAATGGCTATATATAAATCCAAGAGCTTTTACATACTTACTTACTTACTTATTTAGTAGTCATTGTGAATCGTCAGATGGGCGATATAAGAAGAAATCCTGTGACGGACGATGACGTCAGGCTGTGCGTCACTCACATTTTTTGACTTGGAATATTTTTGCGTCACTTTTGACGCCAGAATTCATTGCTGCGTCGGGGTGGAGGAGGTGGTGGTGGTGGTGGTGGTGGTGGTGGGAGGCTGTCGAATAGTTCACTCGGTCGTTTCGCATTAAATATAGACGATGTTGGAAATGAACGATGGCTTTTTCTTCTCACTCTCGACCCGTCTCGACCCGACCCGACCCGACCCGACCCGACTTGACTCGACCAGAGGCGTGACGTAATAAAATATTCGCCAAAGACGTCGATGCACAGTATAAGAGCCGCCACCGTCGTCGTCGCCATCATCAATATTGCCTCTGGCTCGTATCGTCGTCGTCATCATCATCACCACCACCACCACCACCACCACCACCATCATCATCATCATCATCACCTATTTAATCACAGGCTTTGCTACAGCGCGCAAAGATGAGAATGTCAATTATAACAATGAGTTGTTATTATGTTATTACTTTTATTATTATTATTATTATTATTATTATTATTATTATTATTATTATTATTGCTGCTGCTGCTGATGATGATGATGATGACGACGACGACGACGATGATGATGACGATGATGACGATGATTGTGTTGCAATATGTCGAAGGTTTTCTGAGTACGGGCGATAGCAGTGCTCCAGGTAACTACGCCCTCCTCGACCAGGTAGCGGCGCTGCACTGGATCAAGGAGAACATCCGGGCGTTCGGAGGGAATCCGAATTCCGTCGTTCTCCTGGGTCACGGCTACGGAGCAGCCATGGTCAACCTGCTGCTCGTCCTACCTGTCACCAAAGGTAGGCTCTAAGCGTCCTACCTGTCACCAAAGGTAGGCTGAGTTAATCTCAGGGAAAAAAGAGTAGTGTTGGCGCCGATGACATACTGGACTACAAAATACAGTGGAACTTCGTTATGACGTGGCTAGCGCTTCTATAAAATGCATAGTACGTTATATCCGAGGTACGTTATATCTAATACCATCCAATAAAGCGCATCAATAAATATGCGCTATATATATATATATATATATATATATTATATATATATATGAGTCCCTCATTACATTAAAATTACCTATGGTCTATTTCTTACCAAATCTAAAGTATATGGTTTAAATACACTAGTGTGTTTTCATCGATTCTTCTTCAATAAAAGCTAAACTTTTCCGGGGTGCCCACAGAGAGGAGAAGGAAGCAAATCTTCCTTTAAAAAAAACTAAGGGAGGAAATTCCCCTCTGAGTTTTGGTTTCACGTTAGGGGTGAGTAGGGAGGACAGGGAAGGGGGAAGCTGCTTCCAGCTGGCAGGAAAGGATGGGCGCCCCTGAACTTTTCGGGGGTTGGGCAAAACATTTGACTCCACAAAAAGCTGCTATTTCTTTCTTTTTTCGCTCTCTTTCTCTCAGGTCGCAATCTTTTCCAGAGGGCAATCATGCAGAGCGGGTCGGCGCTGAGCACCTGGTCGACCACCGGCGACCCCTTGCGGTACACGAAGGAACTAGCGGACCGGTTCAACTGCACCGACCCGACGTCTGCCTTCTTCCACAGCGCCGGATTTCTGCACTGCCTCAAACAGGTGCCGGCCGAGGCCCTGGTCCAGACGGACATCCGCGCCCCGAAGTACTTCACGCCGTTCGGTCCGACGGTCGACCGCCGTAGCGTCCTGCCGGGCGACATTCGACGCCTGATGGCGAAGCCGGGAGAGGGCGCCTTCTCCAGCGTCCGTCTCCTGCTGGGAGTGACGAGGAACGAAGGTCTGGCCTACTTCGGGCAGCGCGCGCTGGACGACGGGATTTCGGCGGACAGATTTCAACGCATGACGCGAACTTACGTACAGAACGTCTTCGCGTACCACCGCCAGTACCTGTACGACATACTCGCCCACCAGTACACCGACTGGGACCGGACGAGCGACGCGGCCGGCCTCAGGGACTCGATGGCCGAGCTGATCGGCGACGGGCAGACGGTGGCACCGGTCGTCGAGGCGGCCCAGATGCACGCCCGGGCGCCCGCCTCGCCACCCACCTACCTGTACAGTTTCAACTACCCCGCGGCCCGGGTGGATTCCTACCCGCGGTGGGCGAGCGGGGTGTACGGTGACGACCTGGCGTTCGTGTTCGGGGCACCGCTTGCCAACGGTCTCGACCCCTTCCCCTCCGTCTACACGAGGTCAGACAGGGTACTGGCGGAGACCGTACTCAGGTACTGGACGAATTTCGTCAGAACAGGGTGAGAAATTCTCAACTATAGGCCTACTGAAATAACGTTGCAATTGAAAAGATCTAAGATATTGCAAAGAGTTGAAATTTATCAATGCGTAAGCTATTTTATAGGATCAAAGATAATAGATAATAATAAGAAAGGAAGCTGGAAGAGGGATGTACGAGGGACAGTAGTTTTCCAACACAGAAGAATTCCTAATAAACCACTTAAAATCAAATTATTAATTTATTTTTTATTAATTTATTATTATTTTTTTTTAGAATCAAAGATAACACAGAGATGGTCATGGGTTGGGTTAACCCTTGGGTTGAGTGAGATAACAGCTGCAGTGTAGCTGACAAACGGAAGTTGGAATAGAAGGATTTCAACACAGGAGAAGAAAATCCTACTAAACCGCTTTAAATCCTTTTATTATTATTATTACTAGGTGTTTACCCGTCAAAAATGACGGGGGAGATTGGCTATTTTACCAGGATTTCAACACAGGAGAAGAAAATCCTACTAAACCGCTTTAAATCCTTTTTTATTATTATTATTATTATTATTATTATTATTATTATTATTATTATTATTATTATGAGTTTATTTGGTACTCTAGATTTTCAGTAGGTTTTTAATAGAGATCTTCGATATAAACTGTGAATTTCTTTATGTCTCGTCTATGGTCTCCTTTAGGACAATTTTGCAGTGTTCCTCTTTTTACCGACAAACCATAAATCAGACACCAACGTCTCCATATTCAAAGCTGTTTTCCGGTGAGACGGCGGGGGCTTCGTACTCTCTAGGGCGAGGTGGTTCAGGCCCCGATTAAGAAATTTATTCGATATGGCAAAATCTGCGATTATAATGGGGCATAAACTCTGCCGTTTTGACCCGCGAGTCGCCATACCCCCATATCCCCCAACCCCGCGCGTCCTGACAGCTTTTCCAGCTACGGGAAAGGGCAGAAAGTGATTATGAGAAATTGAGGTTGGAGTTCGCGACTTCGCCGCCTTTGTCTCCGTCCGTCGGTCTGTCTCTGCCTTTTGCCTTCTCCTTATGCCTGAGATCGTGCCTTCCTTTTGAAAGACCGTCTTGGTCGTTATTCACTCCACCGCTTGGGGGCTTTATCTCGGAACCGGATCAGAATACGGGGGACTGTCGATATGGAGGCGTTTCTATACCGAGACAAGACGCAAAGACGACGGCCATTAATAATTGCTATGCAGCGCTCGTCAGTGAATGACGTAATGACAGATAAACTCTCGTATACTGTATGTGTGATTGTGCTGATGTGTGTGTGTGTTTGCATGTGTGTGTGAGTGAGTGTGTGAGAGAGAGAGAGATTGTGTGCGCAGGGATATGTTTAGGATGCAGGAATATTTTTAGGATTGTGAATTTGGGGGATGTCGACCTCAAATTGGGGAGGGGTGTCCGGAGCTAATTAGTATGCATTTTGTATGCATACCATTGTCACATTACCAAATTGGGGGGTGTCGACCTCAAATTGGGGTGTTGGGGGTGTAAAAATATACCTGATTGTGTGTGTGTGTGTGTGTGTGTGTGTATGATTGTGTGTGTCTTTGACAAAACTTTTTCTTCGGCTTATTCAACTATTTTCGTTGGTGACAAAATTGAGTCGCGACTGTTGTACTGTACAGTGTACACGGAACGCAATTAATTCCGAGAATCAGTGGCGGCCTCACATGGGAGGGCCCGGGGTCCGGGTCCAGTTCCCCCTTATATAATGCCTGCCCCCCAGAGGCTCCCTCTGGGGGCCCTATACTTATTACTGCATACCTATACAGCAACAAACAGTTGCCTCGTCATGCTTAGAAGTTTCCACCCCAAGCCACACCCCCCCCCCACTTGCCAAATCCCGGAGCCGCCACTGGCGAGAATACGAAGAAGAGCGACGTTTAATCTAAAATCATTGTGGCAAACTCGATGCGAATCGTGTCCGGCGTTCAGTCGGGCAGAGTTTCTCCGGTTTTTCCTCGTAGAAACAGAGAGATAAAAATCTCCAGCGGCGCCACACATGCAGCAGACCACGGCCGACATCCTTTGCTCATTGTTCGGCGACTTTTGGGCCAATTTTCCGGCAAACGATTTGTGCAATTCGGCGAAATGCTGCATAGCAACAGTCGTCTTCTTTTCCAAATGCCAACCCATCTCCCGTTATCAGATTTACTAACGAACCGGTAAATTGTCGTTCGAACTATATATATATATATATATATATATATATATATATATATATATATATATCGGATGTTTTCGATTTTGGAGATTTGCAATCGAAGAATTATTTCCGGATAAAAATTAAGTTTATCTGATCGTTATTTCCGCGTCTTTAGACCGTTGCCACGGCAACGTTATCTCGGCGTACGTGACATTGATAGGAGTATATAGTTTAATTTCGAAAGAAGGCGTGCTTGGCTGTCTACATGAGATCGGACTCAATACAAAGAAGCAGCACATGTATATTCAAGACCCGCAATAGAGTTCCTGTGCTGCGCAGTTCAATCGTGTTTTTGTATTGCTATAGTAGAGTATCGAATCGACTTCTTCTGCTATACAATGTATATTTACAAACCGTATTAAATAGATAAAACGGGTAGGTAGCCTGGTCGTTCGACACCAACTCTAAGGAACCGTCAAAGAAGTTAATAATGCGATATCTTCTTGATATTACCAAATACCTGTACCGATTACCAAAATGTTCCAACATCATCATCATAATAGTCATCATTACCACCACCACCACCATCATCATCATCATCATCATCATCATCATCATCATCATCATCATCATCATCATCATCAGGATCCTTGTGTACATTGTCCGTAGTTATTCAATGCCTTTTATGTATGACTCCTTCATAACCGTTATGTCTTGTAAATAGTAGGTTCTTTATTATAAATTCGATCAAAATTACCAAAACTATTGTCTCGAAATACGACGCATGGGGTGCAAAGTATGCCATGGCAGAGGTTAGATTTAATTTCTAAAATATATTTAAAGCTGATTTTGAGTAAAACTGACCATAACTATGACAACATTTTGTCGCCTTTCGATCAAATACAAGAAACTCAAACGTTGAATAGTATTGTATTATCACCAAGGACAACGTTACTGCCAATGTAAATTAAATGACGCCATGGAAGAAGATGTATTCGAGCATGATGCCGTAGACTGAACCAGTGGTTAAAGACGTTTGATTGAAATCTTTACTTGCACTTTGTTTCCGTTAAATCTTTCCAGAAACCCGAATGATCCGGGTGACTTTTCCAGAAACCGGGCCGTGGAACTGGAATGGCCACCATACGACCTGGAAAAGCAGGAATTCCTACAAATAGGTGAGTAAAACAAACCATTCATTCGAGAAACATTTCGAACCCACTTTTGTCCTTCATCATCCCGTAATCTGTCTGTTCCTCTCTTCTCTGGCCATCTCTCCTCCTTTCTCTATCTCTCTCCCTCTCTTCCTCCTCTCTCTCCCTTTCTTTGTCTCTTAGTCTTCCTGTCTCTTTTTCTTTCGTTCCTTCTTTCTCTCTCCCTCTGTCTGCCTCTCTCTCTCTCTCTCTTTCTTTCTCTCTATCTGTCTGTCTATCTGTCTCTCCTCTCTCGCGCTCTCTCCCACTTTCTTTCTCTCACTCTCTTTTTTCTGTCTGTCTGTCTGTCTGCCTGTCTCTCTCTGTCTCTGTCTTTATCTCTGTCTGTCTGTCTGTCTGTCTCTCTCTCTCTTTCTCATATCTCTGCTGTCGTGCGTTGATTTTACTGATGTCAGCATTCCTTTGAGATTATTTCACTTTGAGCGTTGCACTTAATTTGCCACATCTGCCTCCTTATAAATTTCGCTATCTGACTCGCTCCAAAAATGCACCGCTCTGTCGATTAGTTTGATGTTTCATATCGTCGCCGATGAAAGACAACGCGCATTACTATCCGCTTTCAGCCAGTCAATAATCAGTAGTCAGTCAGCCAGACAGTCAATCAATCAATCGACTTCTATGGCGCCATTTTCGTAATGCTTCGGTCAACAAGCCAGTGTATTCAACGTCATGTTTTACGGACAACGCTCAAGACTGAATCTGCAGTATTTTTACTTCACCAACACGTGCAGAGTCGCACACACACACACACACACACACACACACACACACACACACACACCACACACACACACACACACACACACACACACGTTGGATACGTTTGCGCAAGATTCAACAGATAGTATGGATGTTGGCTATCGACGTTTGATTCTTCCTTTAATATTTTGAATTCTGATCCGCCTCGTAATAGACACTAACAATAACTGGATTCACTAGCGACAGTTTCTTCATTAACGATATAACCAGTAATTTTCATCAGAGTGAAACTTTATCTGTTGTTATTTTCAATTTTCAGAGCGAAAAGTGCAGGATCGCTTAGATGAAGGTTCGTAGAGTTTTGTTCTTCGTTTTCTCTTGTGTCAGGCGATGGAAGAAAGGGAGTGGGCCTGATGAACCCCCCCCCCCCACCCTCCCCCATAAATCCTTTTATCACTTCTGTTAACGATGTCATTTCTTTATACTATTTAATACATGTATATTGAGGATATATTTGAAAATACGTAGAACATCCGATGGTTTTGAAAGTCAGTCGACCGCGCTCCACATCGGTTCAGACCACGGTCGGTTCGATTTACCGGGCATTGGGGTTTGGCCCTTTCCCATCGGTCAAAGGCGACTCCCCGGGATTTGAAAATTTCGACCTGCCGCCCAATTGACGATTTAGGAGTTCGAGTATAGTGTCACTTCCCACTGTTTAACAACACTAACAAAAATTTAAAATAATGGCATTATGAGTTGGTCTATCATTAGCTATAATAATAATAGGCCTACACCTAAGTCATTGTAATAATACAGTACTACTACTACTACTACTACTACTACTACTACTACTACTACTACTACTACTATCATCACTACTACTACCACTCACTACTGCTACCACCACTGCCACTACTACACCACCACTACACTACTACTACTACTACTGCTACTGCTGCTACTACTATTACTACTACTACTACTGCTAATAATAATGCTGCTAATAATAATAAAATGCTAAAACTAACTAACTAACACTACTACTACTAATGGATACTAGTACTACTACTGATTATTTATTTCGAAAACCACTATTAGTGATTAGACTGACTACTACACTAAAACTATTAACTTTTTACTACTACTACTACTACATGTTTTATATATATAATAATAATAATTTATATATAATAATAATAAAATAATAATAATAATAAATAAATAAATAACATATATATAGTAGATAATGGATAATAGTAATAATAATGATAATGATTGGAATTTCAGTGGCTTGGCAGAATTTCTCCTGTGTCGAAAACCACTGTATTCAAGTGATTAGATTGATGACGTTCGCATTTCTGGAGTGCTCATATATGTATTTATAAATATGTATAATATAATATATACAATTAATACAATTATACATGACGTCACTGCATTTCGTGTTCTCTTCCAGCAATCCGTCCGACGATTCGACACCACTATCGCGGGGCAAAGATGGCGCTGTGGCTGGACCTTCTGCCCCGCATCCACCAGCCGGACGCCCTCGATCCGCGCTACCACCTGCTCGACGCCTACGACAACCTGACGAGCTTCGATGAGGAGGGGGGAACACGACTGATCAACCTCGAAGACCTCCTCCCCTCAACCGCCGCCGCGACGACGACGACGACGACGACCGTGTCGAGAACCGATCCTGCGAATACGATGACCTCTTCTTATCCGCCGTCGTCCTTGAACTTCCCGTTCAATACGACCTTGACATTTGCGGATACGACGACGACGACGGCGACGATGACGACGACTGCGTTCGTTCCGCAGAAGCTCTCCGATGGCGACAGTGACGATGACGGGGCGGCGCCGGAGGGTTCGGACCCGGCCGGCGTTTTCGGGTCGTCGGGGGGCCGTCGTGGCGAGTCCGACGGCGGCGGCGGCGGCGACGGTCACAGTCTGTCCCTCGGAGTGACCGTTGCCGTCGGTATCGCCCTCCTCGTCCTCAACGTCATCATCTTCGCCGGCGTATATCACCAGAAGTCGCGACTGCGCCAGGAGCGGCGCCTCATGAAGATAGAACTCGAACAGGAGCACGATTCCTCGTCACGTGACCCGACGATCGACGACGACCGCTTCCGGCTGCGGGGGTCAACGAGGTCGAACGCCTACACGAACTGCGCCCCGCCGACAACGACGACGCATCGTGCCCCGCCGACCAAGATACCCCCCGTCCCCCTGCCGCCGATAACCGCCCGTACCAACAACCCCCCTCCGCCGCCGCCCACCGTTCCGCACGTCCTGCGTCCCCCTCCTCCCGGATGCGCCCCCTCCGCGCGGCTGTCCATCCCGGTGGCGGGCCCGTCCGTCCCTCCGTCCCAGCGCCCTTCTTCGCAATATCGCTGCTCCAGTCAGGCCAAGCAGCTTCTTCCCGCAAGAACCGCCGCCGAACCGGGCGCTGGGATTTTAAAAAACTCCTCCAGGTCCAACGAAACGACGACTGGCAAAAACAGACCACATCACCTGGAAAATCCGTCCACAGTGGTATGATCCCAAAGAAATCTAAATACGTGTACCAGATGATGGACACAGGTCTCCATAGTCTTTCTCTGTCTCTCTCACTCTGTCTGTCTCTCAGTCCTTCACTCGTTGTCTTTCTGTCGCTCTTTCTGTTCATGACTCTCTCTGTCTTTGGGGTCGTCCATAAATTACGTAACGCGATTTTGGCACTTTTTACCCCACCCATACGTAACGCGACGTAACAAAAAGATCAGAACTCCTAAAATATGACGTAACAACGGGCCGACCCCGAAAATCGTCTTCCGAAAAGTCTTAACAAGCAAAAAGGTCATCCTTGTATTTTTCCTCTCCAAAATCGACGACAAGCCCAAAAATGGTCTATGGTCATCACTTTTAAAAAATTTTAGCGCTACGTCACATTTACGGGCTCCCCCACTCGTCTACACACTTCGTAACAAATGGCCGGACCCCTAACCGGGTTACGTAATTTATGGACGACCCCTTTCTTTCTTTGTCTCTGTGTGCATGCGTGTCCATCTCTCCCCTCGCCCTCTCTGTCCTCATAGTCGACTGTGGCCATAGGTGTAAAAACATAAATATTAAATTTAAAAAACATGAAAAAACATGTTTTTTAGAAAAATATAAGAAACATTAAAGACATTGGCCTCGTTTACAGTCCTTCATTTACCATCCATCCACGCGTCACATCTGACAGATATTGAAATAAATTTGACTGACTTGAATATGTGATCCCTTGCTACATTAATTAATTCTGCAGCATAAGATAAGATAAGCCCGAATTCGCTAAGAATTAATTGATAATAAAATTTGAGGATACTCAGGACTAGGAAATCGATATAAATTGATATGCGTGAAATAAGATAAAAAACACAAGGAACTAAAACACATTTAAAAACATGTTTTAAGAAAAAAAAAAAAAATATAAACGTTTTTACATCTATGACTGTGGAACCATCGAACCAATTACAGTATCTGGTAAGCGCAGAAAATTCAATCGAATGCCCCGAATTATAGCATGCGGGCAATTGAGCCGCAGCTAACTTTGCTATTACGCACCGTGTCAAAATAGTTCAGCCAAAAGACATCATCTGTTCGCAACTGGCGCTACATAATTCGATCTCGTCTATTCAGAGAATATTAATTCCATGTCGATGATGGCGAGCAATCGGACACAGAACAGAGTGAACTGTCGAGAGAAATCAGTCTCGAACTAGTAAGTTTTCTAATGCTGGAAGCGAATTTGCCGATGACAAATAAATACCCAAAAATTTTCTAAGAAACTCAGTAACGCTTCGCGTGCGCATTTTTGATGGGCCGGTGGGGGAGGCATCCCCAGTCATCTGCAACGTGGAACGACCCCTGGAGGGATACATGGGCGAGTTTTTTTTATCAACACAGGACGAAGAATTCCTACTAAGTCACTCTCCAGTTATTGCTATTTTCGCGACATCAACAGGGCAGCAAAAATCTAAATAATCAAACAATAGAAAACAATAAAAAAAGATAGAACTTGCTAAAGTCATTTGACCAAATAAGCTAACGTGTTCAGCCTGTCCAAGTTAATAGAGTAAGCAAAAGGGAAGATATGCGGGTTGATTGGGGTTGATGCTATCAGCAAACCAGTGTTGGGAATAGACCTACACGTCAGTCCTGTCTGTTTTAAAGCCATTAAAATCTGTTTCTCTATCTCGGTAATCGGTTATACCGAGAGATAGAGGCCTTCCGTAATTAGACTAAGTCTTGTTTGCTTGGGGGACGGGGAAGTTAGCAGAGTGGTAACAACGCTGGACGATGGATCAGAAGGTCGCGGGTTCGATCGACTTAGCCTTATTCGCCAGAGGGCGGTGGTAAAATGAGGAGCAGCGTTAAGCTCCGAGGTAAAACATGGGTCTGGTGAAAGCAATGACAATCTACCCAAGATATTGTGGCTTATGCCACTTATGTCGCTGACTGCTTAGACCGGAAAGAAGCGCTGCTGAAGCCTGGAACCCAACCCTCGGACTCGAGTACGGGACCTACGGTACCTTTATCGTTTTGCCTCGTATTACAACAGACAATGGCTACGACTTTGAAAATCGCGTTGTATACGCCCTCTATAAGACGCCAAATCACAAATTTAACTCGTTCAATAGAATATTCGCTGCTGGCAAATTAGATGTTCTGATTCGTCCTGAATCTTCAAATGCGGCAAGGGATATTTCTAGGGTTGTTAATATTTGGGGGTGTCGACCTCAAATGGGGTGCCTGAGCTAATTAGTTTGTATTTTGTATGCATACCATTGTCACATTACCTTTTTTTTTTTGGGGGCGTCGACCTCAATTTGGTTGTTGGGGGGTGGGTGTAAAAATATCCCTGAATGCAAGGTCACGGATGCCCTCAGCTATCCAATCAAAACTACAATTGATCATTATTTTAACAATACCAACACAAAAATAATGCTATTACACTGTAGTATTCATTATTATCATCATTGAAAGGTAGTAACTACTCCTCAATGTAATATATTCTACGAGTACAAGAACGGTCGAGCATAACTTAATTGCAACGGTATTCTATAGTAAAACTGAAAACAAACAAAAAATGCGCTATAGAACGCCTGAATCGAAAACGAGGATGACGTCACATCCGCCTCGTTGGCAAACTTCGAAGTTTGAACACTCTTACGTCCGCATATATAGTTCTCCGAACTTATTTCCGACCAGAACTTCTATAGCGCCACGGGGGGTGACGAGGAGACGCAGCTGTACACGTATACAATCGAGCATAGCGATGCAATGCAGACAAAATTTTGCACCTTAGAGATATATTCTGGGATTTTTTAAAACTAGGCATGAGATCCCCACCCATCCATCCATCCATCTCTTCCGGACGCGCTACGCCGGTGACGTCACAGCAGCGGCGGCGGCGGCAACGGAAGTCACGTGACGGTACGAACGAGAGACTCTAGCGACACCTGCTGATCTCGACTGTCTTAGTGCACGTCTTGCACTTGACGTAGCAGCACCAGTAGTACTTGCAGTCGCAACGGTATTGGATGTCGACGATTTCAGTGTTGAAGCCGCGACCGCAGCACATGGATTTGCAACCGGCGGATCCGTCCTGATCCTTCTGGCACTCCCTGGAGAAACGCAACACCAATGATTGCATGCAGTATAATAGTAATACTATACATAGTATGCAAAACTCGTCATCGTTCGGGACGTTCAAGAAGCACCTGAAGACATGGTTTTTCCAGACCAGCTGCACGTCCCCAGTTAATAACCAACAATGTAATGTGCTCACGCAGTCCGCTATCGGATAAGTTACCACATAGATACTTTTAATAATAATAATAATAATAATAATAATAATAATAATAATAATAATAATAATAACTCTAGCTACAATATCCTACAATTGATCAATCAACTTCTATAGCGTCATAATGCCTACAGTTGGAAAACAGGTGGCTTAGCGTATCGCAATAGAAGTACAATAGGGCTTCGTTATAACGTACTTAGCGGGTCTGTAAAATTTAGTACGTTATATTCGATGCCATCCATTACGGTATACAGTGCATAACACGTGACCGCATACATTGCGGTGCGCTATGACCAAGTTCTACTGCAGTACGAAGTATAAGACGAATACGGATGCTCTTTTCAAACTGGCGCTATAAAAATATCGACCACCCACCGTCCTTTGGTGCCGACTGATCCGAGAGCCTCTTCCGGCAGGCAGTAGTCGGGCGACATGTTGTAGTAGATCAGTTCCGATTCGGAGAATTCCGACCGGATGTTGAGCACCGGTACCAGCTTCCGCTGTTTCGTCTTGCCCACCTTCCGGTTTTCCACCTCGACCGCCGACGCGTAGCTCCGGATCAGCGCCGGACCCACCGTCCTCACGTCGGCCAGGGACTTCCAGCAGGTCTTCATCGAACACGAGCCGGACACTCCGTGACACTTGCAGGCGGTGGAAAGACTGTCCGTCATCACCTGTGGGACGGCAAAGCATTCCACCAAACCAGGTCAAACCAGGTACACACACACACATTAATATGTATATATATATATATATATATATAAAAAATAAAGTCCTTCCCGAGCATATAACCTAGGCTCATAGGGCGACGTTGATCTCCGAGCCCTCAGCCAGGCGAGAGAGATGATACGGGGCCAGCAACGCGCCTGTTTAGATTAACTACTCAGCCAGACGCTATCCGGCGAAAGAAGGCTGAGTCGACCTTAGGGCTTCTGCGGTGGGAGTTGAACCCGCGACCTACTGCTCCATTGTCCAAGACTAAGACAGAGAGAGAGAGAGAGAGAGAGAGAGAGAGAGAGAGACAGACAGACAGATATAAACAAGCTGCATCTAGAGGGGGAATATACAGTAGTTTGACCGAAATTTTGTTCTGATTTATTTTTGCCTTACATAGCTACCGTGGGAGTCCGGTTTTCAATAGTTTACCCCCTCAAATTTATGGATGTACAAAGGTTTAATAGCGCTTTCATCGTTGGCATTAAACGCCCTGTTTTATGCTAAGTTACAACCAACTTAAGCACGTGTGTGTGTCTATGTTTAAATTTAGAACAAGAATATGCATTCGAATATTTGAGAGTTTTCGCATGCAGCAACGTTCATCGAGAGATTTTCTGGCGGTTGGATTGGAAACCGATTTTCCTTTAATCTTGGGAAAATTTCGGACCTCATTATTTTGAATGTTTATGCCAAAAATGTATCCTGCATGTTCGCGAAATCTGCTAGACCAGCGGTTCTCAACTTTTTTAGGCTTTCTTGCGTGGTTGTTCCTTAGAAAAATTCTTTAGTCATGAAATTTAAATTCAAGTGGAATCAGTACTCTTAGAGCCATACAGTATGTTTGGTATTCTGAGGTGTTGGTGAGATATCTTGAGAAAGTAACTCCTTTACGATCCTCCTGAAACCGCTTGACGGTCCCTTAAGAGACCGCGGACCCCAGTTTGAGAACCACTGTGCTAGACTTTAAAATGCAGGTTTGCTTTAATTTCAAAATTGACAGAGCGACTAATGAGCGCCAGATTCAATGACAAACACATGTTGACCGAGTACGTTGAAGTTTGGGCGTGAATATAACACTATTATCAGATTCCATCATATTGCGTATCTTTGAAACACGGCTTTTGAATGGGTATCGGTTGAAATTCGGCGAAACTTCGCCTACGAAACAAATAATTAATTGGTTTTACAGAGGAAGGAAAGAATGCGAGAAATGCCTTTAAACATTGTCAAAATAAAATGACAGAAGATGCCTGACTCATGCACGGCCATTAAATTTTCAAAATTGCCAAAAGAAACTGAAGCCGTATACAACTATACAGCATACATTCATCGATGTACATTCCTCTTATGACTGATCCATCGATGATCCAATCACCAGACTTATGATTTATGATTTAGACCCAAAATAAACCACAACTTCCACAAGCAACCCACCCATTTAGCCCTAATTCTCAGTTCATCAATCAATCAATAGGTCTCTTTCTGACTGTCCATGCCGGCGAACGGTTTGAAGCGAAAAATAAGTTTCGAACCCAAGATTTTTCTATTCCTTATATCCAAACATCCATCCAAACATCCATCTATCCATCCATCCATCATCTTGTTTGTCTGTCTGGTTAGCTCGCCTAAAGCCCATGCAGCTGATTTATTACTATTTTTCAGAGACTACGACTTTTGACTGTTGTCGATTCACAGCGCCGATACGAACAAGAGTCAATTTCAAAGCAATGCAAAATAGCGAAACGACACTTTTGTCCAATTTGATCTGACGCAAAAGACGCAAGTGTCGAGCCTGGATATGAACGCGACAAAATATAGAGGGGCGTTTTAGAAATGATACTATAACACATGCCAGACTAGCAGTGGCGCATTTAGAATTTTGGTAAGGGGGGGGGCCAGACACTTTCGACCTGACAAGTTACAACTTTGAAAAAAAGTTGACGACCTTTTTTTGCTTGTCATGGTCACAGGACAGGCTAGGCCAAGACCAAAGGGGGGGCCATGGCCCAATGGTAAATACGTCACTGCAGACTAGACCATCGTATGCAGTTAGGCAACATGCTTAACTGCATAAAGATAGATAGATAGATAGATAGATAGATAGATAGATAGATAGATAGATAGATAGATAGAGTTGTGGTTCCAAGAACTCTTGGTGGGGGATGCAATGAATTTCTATGAAGATCCCGCCAATTGTCAAAGGAAGTATAGGCCTATGCAAACGGTTTAGAAGAAATCTGTAGATTTGATTTATACAGTATTACACTTTACAAGTTTACAATTTGACTTTAAACGGTCATTAGATCGACCACGGAAATTTAAGTGGAGACTGCCAGACTGGTTCTCTGGCGCGGCTGGATCCCTGGTTCTTGCGGCTGGCTGACTCTATGGCGCTTTGGCGCATTTGGCGGTTATTTTTAAATCTTAACTTATCATCGTCGGCGGAACCCCGATTGGAAAGCAGTGGTTTAGACGATCATCTTCCACTGAAGACGCATTTTTGGTGGGCCGGTGGGGGAGGATGCAGTGTTAGAGTTGTGAAATTTGAGCCGAGGAGGTTGAGGACTGAAATTCAATGAATGATAGTAACTGCATGTACCCGATAAGCGATTTTTGGGAGGGTTGCAAAGTTAGCTGGGGGGGGGGGTGTTTCAACCCCAACCCTAACCCCTTCCCCCGGCAACTCCAACCCTGGGAGGGTGCATCCCCAGTCATCCCCAACGTGGAACCACCAGTGGCGGCTCTAGGATTTGGCAAGTGGGGGGGCCGTTGGGGTGGCAACTTCTAATCATGGGGGGCAACCATTTGTTGTTTAATGTATGTAGCATTAAGTATAGGGTCCCAACTGGGGGCAGGCTCTCAATAGGGGGCACTGGCCCCCCTGACCCCCCCGGTGGAGCCGCCACTGGGAACCACCCATCGGTAAGGTAGATGAATGAATGAACGAACGAAGGAATGTATTTTCCAGGTGAACTTTGACCTTTCTCCCCGCCCTGCTGTTGTGCATATTCATCATCGAGCGTTTCGCCTTGTCCCTCGTCTTGTTCCACGGAGAATCGGCGAAGTTCTGGGTGAAGACGACGCCGAATCGGACGTCGTCGCTGCACCCGCCCCACTTGAAGTCGCCGGCGGGGGCTTCGTGGGGCTGCCGTCCGCAGTGGCATTTGTTCGTGTTGCCCGAACTACAGAACTTGGCGATGGACTGAGTCAACGAAGCCGAAGCCAAGGCGTAGACGATAGCCTGCTCTCTGCTACCTATCACACAGATACACACACACACACACACACACAGATATAAACACAGATACACACACAAAATTTATATAGCGCCACGTTTTCTATGTGAACCGTTCAAAATGTAGTCATAAATCACTGAAATAATAGGCTTATCGCTTTTATAATTATATGGCGTCAGTATTTTCTGTGTGAATTGTTCAAAAAAATATACAGTAGCCATAAATCACCTAAATAATATCGCTATATATATATATATATATATATATATATATATATATATATATATATATTGTATTTGCATACAAAACAATAACTATGTCAGTTAAAACAACGATCCTTGGTATGGGCCTATACTTCTTCTATACTTGACTTGATTACTTGTTCTTGTATTTTGGTTATGAAAAATAAATCGTATTCCTTTTAGTCATTTTGAAAATGAGTGTAGCGATAACAGAAATAAAGTCTCGGATCTGTTAAATCTTTAGAACAGGCGGCATCGTCACGTTTGGCCTCAACCAAAATCAATGCGATACAAAATAGGACAATTTTATAGCGCCAGCTGGAGCTAAGTCTTCCATATAGGAAATCATCGTATCCATTAGATAGATAGGTTAAAATATGATGATGTGAGACTAATTATATTATATGGAACGTTAACGTTAGTATTCTAACCATAGACTAGTACAGTATAAGGCAATATGGTATTTAGAAGTAAAATAATAGTCTATTAGTATAGGACACATGTGCAGCTTATATCTACCTAGCTGTTGAAAGGTTAACAGTTTCGTGCTAGTGACTGAGTAAGTGAGTGAGTGAGTCGATGAGTAAAATGTTAGTAATTGAGCGCGAAAACCAACACGGGAAGTAACAGTAAGCTACCAATGTAGGTTCGTATCGAATGTAAACTGTCACAGCTGGTAACGGAAAGGGGCTGTTCATTAATTACGTCAGCAATTTAGGGGGGAGGGGGTTTGAAAAAGTTTGACAGTTGTTGACAGTGGGAGGGGGTCAAGAGAAGTTGAGGTCAACAATTTCACTTTTTTAAAATAATCAAAAATAGGAAATTTCATAGAATACTACTTATTACAATGGCATTAGAAAAAGGTAATCGCCACCACATTTTGACAGATGAGGAAAAAAGGGATAAAATGATCATCACCACAAAAATAATAACCTTGTTATTGGGACCTGTCATTGATCTTGGGGGGGGGGGGGCAAGAGTTGTTGACGTAATTATGGGGTGGGTAAGTGAAAGTTGACAGTTGTTGACAAGGGGGAGGGGTCAAAAATTGTTGACATAATTAATGGACAACCCCAAAGTAAAACCCGTATCTTCAAGACATGCAAAATTTCTGAGTTTCAAAACTGCATAGGGTCATAGGCCCAATCCCGTAATGTAGACGGAATGTAAACAGGTCTTACACACATATGCCCAAAGATTTGGGCCGACGGGTCACGGGGGGGTGGGGTGGGGGTTCAACCCGCTTGACCTCTGGGCACTCGACGGAAGACCTAAGCTGCACAACTGGAAATGATTTACAAGTAATTTTTCGTTCGCAGTTGCATCACGTGATCTCATCGTCACGTCCCCATCCGTCTCCCCATCCATCTCCGTCTCACCCACGTCCGCTGTCTCCGTTGATTTATAGTTATTTTCTTCCGTTCCTTGGGAATTTTGGAATTGATTTTCGCCGAAGTAGAAGAAGCAGATAACAGCGTACCGACAACCCGCTTTCCCTCGTCTGGGTAAGTGGGGGGAGGGGGGTAAGGGGCAAGGTTCGTTCCCTTCTGTCTCAACTGTCCCGCAGCCCTATGCCCTACCCTGCCTTGCCTTGCCCTGTGATACCATTCCCATGCATACAGTAGCTTCATCGCCGGCGTCGGCATGCATGGTTATTAATCTTCCACGTTGTCAGCGAGGCAATATATCAATCCCGATTGAATGAGCTGTGCGACTAAAACTTCGCCTTTTACCAGCGACTATGGAACACACAGCATATACTGTAGTCAGTTGGATTGGTTTTAAGCATTCTGACGGAATTTCGAACCTACAGCGGAATTGAAGAGAGAGAACGAGAAACCCGCCTTAAGTTTCCTCTTCGCAGAGATATAATTATAGTATCTTAATGAAACATTAGAAATTGGTAATAGATATCATAATTATATCGAATACCTTGGTAGTTGGCATTTCACGGGGAAAATTATTGGTCTGTCTATATAGCGCAGACTTTTCCCACACCCAAAATAAGCCACTGGATACTTTCGGTCGAAAGCAATATGGGCCTAGGAATGGGCGCCCATATTTTATATTTCAATTAGACGGTCCGACCTGTCACTTTCTTGTTCCAGATTCTGATCAGTGATCACAACCAGGCGACCGGAAAGCGCCCAGTGCGCATGCGTCACGCGAACAGACACGTGACTGACGGAGGTTTGGAAACTTCAGCGTTTAACAATTCGACGTCTCGCCCGTCGAAAATCGCACGACTTTCGTCGGACCAACAGATAAGACATTAATCTCGAAACAGTGCGTTGAAGAGGCCACCTAGATTTCGCAGACTGGGTGGGAGAATGGGGACGGGGAGGGGTCGGTATCGCGGAAAAGCACAAAGGGGTAGGTAGTAGGTAGTAGTTCGCCGATAACCTCAGGTGCCTTGAAGTAGCGCACATATGCGGACCGTTGCGATATAGGCGTGGGAAGTAGTAGTACGCGAGAAATCGTTATAGTGGTGTTGCGTCAAGTGGAAAGATGGCGCTATATAAATCATTTCGAATAAAGTTTCCGAACGCACACGGATGTGTGTCAAGATCATCCGCAGATATTCTCAGAGAAACCGTAGACAGTTTATTCATTTCCTTATTTCCGAGGCTCGTAAATGTATAAACAGGAATGGAGTAGGGTCTATACGTCAGTAAAAACATTTTTATCTCAGCTACAGTTTAATCCAAAGACAGGGGCGCAGCGACGGGGGTATATCGGTATATATATACACCACACCACCCCAAAAAAATCATACTACCTCTAAAAATTTTAATGTGTTATTTTAAGATTTTCAAATTTTTTAAAGATTTATACCCCCGAATAACATTACACCCCGCCCCAAAATCCAAATCAAATTCCTGGCTAAGCCCCTGTCCAAAGACTGTAAAATATACGACCATTTAATGTCATTTCGAGGATTATCAATTTGGGAGTGTTGATATATTCCGGGGGTTCCTCCCTCCCCTTATGGCGAGCGATAGCATCTTAGCTGCATCATAATTAGGGGGTGTTGCTCTCAGATTGGGGGTTATTGGGGTTTTTACGGGGGTGTAAAATATCTCTGCGACCATTGAATCACTAACATCATCGCATAATCGTCTCCTAGACCGGGGGCTCATCCATATAGTACGTACGCAAAAAGGCATATTTTCAACCCCATCCCGTTTGCACTTTGCATATCGTACATACGCAAAATCCCCTAAATCCAACTCCACTCAGTGCGCACGTACTATATGGGTGGACCCTATAAGCTAGGAAATGTGGAAAACTTTGGCTTCAATAGAAACTCAACGGTGGGTTGCTGTCATTAAACATTTAATTAAAAATGCGACTTCTGCTCAAACTAATTCCCAATCGAATAATCGAATTAGATAATTCTTGATCGGTTGATTTTATCGCATTAAGGCTGATATTCTGAAACCTGGATGAAAATTAATTCCAATAAAATTCTAAGCAATATAGCACCGTACCTCCGTTCAAGTCGGGCATGAATTTAGGCGCTAGAAGTACGGAGGAGCAGTTCCATCGGCTGTCGAGGAAGAGTTCCTGGCACACCTGTGCCGTCATCAGCGAAGCGTGAACCACGGACGACATCAGCTCCAAGTTGCGGGAGCAGAACTTTCTCTGCTGTTTCGTCATGCCCTCGGTAGATGGCTGCATGCAGTCGGACGTTCGATTCCAGTGATTTTCGCGACGCTTCGCGATAGCTCTAAATAACAGCAAAATCTACAGCGTCAACACCTACAGGTGTAACGATTCTTCTGATCCATCTTGTTACCCCGATTGTTTGGCGATTTCATTCGCAGGTTTCAGCGGGAAACTGCATTAAAGTGTTGTTTTGATACGGTACGTTTTCGAGTTGCCGCGGGGGGAGGAGTGGGGGGCAACTGCCACTGTCTCGAGTAACACCATCGATGTTTGAAATGTGAAATATATCACTACACTGAGTATAAGAGACAAAAGAACTTTTGGGAGTATTGAGGCTACCGTTGGTCTGATTTTTTAAAAATCATTCCTTGAATACGGCAGACACACACACACACACACGTATATATATATATATATATCGATCGCGAAGTTACGCTAAACCCTATATACCAATATTAGAGTTTAAGGTCTGAAAATGTTAAATTCTTTCGGGGCAATGCGTTGTGTAATTATATGTTATGGTTGGCTAATGGTTAAAATGGTTAAAACAATTCCTCATGACGCACGACCTGATGATCTTTTAAACATGCAACCCTTCTCAACAATGAATGCATTTATATCATATACAAATATACTATTATTATTGGCATACGGTTCAGACTCTTACAAGGACAATATATATATATATATATATATATCTTATTATATAATTCTCGATGTCCGGCGAATCCGGCGAATCGGTCTGTCGGTCACGATACACGGCAGATTTTGCAAGACGCTGTCGCCATAACAACGAAATTGTTTAATCAAAACCGTATAATTAAACAACGCAGCGTTTAACGAAGCGTCTTAATTGCAGCTCAAATCCCCGTTTCCCCTTTCCTCACCCCATCCCTCTCCCAATCGCCCAGGCCCCAGCCCATTCCCGCCCGGGCCCCAAACCCCCTTTCCTTCCCTTTCCCCACCCCCTTCCTCTCTCCACCCCTTTCCCAATCGCCCTGACCCCAACCCATTCCGGCCTCGGCCCCAAAACCCCTGTTCCCCCTTCCTCTCCTCTCCCCATCCCTCTCCCAATCGGCCCCAACCCATTCCCGCCCCGGTCCCAAACCCCCGTTCCCCTTCCCTTTTCCATCCCCTTCCCTCTACCCATCCCTCTCCAAATCTACCAGGCCCCAACCCATACCCGCCCTGCCGGACAGGCCCCAAACCCCCGTTCCATCCTCTCTCACTCCTCTCCAAAACCCCGTACCTCTCTCCATCCCTCTCCCAATCGCCCTGGCCCCAACCCATCACCGCTCCGCCCTACCCCACCGGCCCCAAACCCCATTCCCAAACCTACACAACGCTGCTCCGAAAACCTGTACAACCCACTTTCCTCTTCCCAAGCCTCCCTTACCTCTCCCAATGCCCTGCCCCCCGTTATTACATATATTTATTCCTTCCTAGCCTCAATACCTATTTTTTTAAAATTTAACACCTCAAGTGGGGATTAAATTTTCAGACGCTGTCACCGTACTGGGGATTTAATTTTTGGAAAAGCGTTCTTCAGAAATGATTGCTGCAACGTTTTAAATTTGCTATATCTCAGGCTATATAGGAGCTAAAAAGATGAGGTTTGCACCATTGTTTAGATTGTTTATTTCTCTTTCTAACCGTCCGTGCAAAACAAAAAAATTTGGGGGTAGAGTCCACTTTACGGCCTAAAATATCACCCTTTTCCCCAAAATTTTTTTAAAGCCCCCTAGCAAAATATTTTCAGCGGTAACCCCACTTTGGTCAGCGACAATGTTATAAAGCAATGTCAGAGGAACAAAATAAACCAAAAAGTTTGAAAATCGGTTGACATTTGGCAAAGATCTATCAATTCTAACCCGATGACCCAATGTTTGAACATAAGTATTATATCGGTGAATTTCGCGAAAGTTTTGAATTGTGAGAAAGTTTCCAAATTTTTTGATTTTGCTATATCTCAGGCTATATAAGAGCTAAGAAGATGAGGTCTGCACCATTGTTTAGCTTTTTTATTCCTCTTTCTAACCGTCCGTGCAAAACAAAAAGTTCAGCGTTCACGAGCTTTCCGACAATCAAGTGAGAATGAGGAGCAGGCGGTTGCTCGGCGTGAAAAAGCAGCACAGCAAACAAGATAATCAAGCACTGCATGTCGTTCGACACTGCCCAATCAGTACACTTACCTTGACTATCAAGTTTCAGAAAATTCACGCGAATGGGCGTTAACTCGGTTGAAGGAAAAGGCTGCGATTTAAGGAAATTAATTGCGCAAAATCCTATTGCATTCAGGGTCGGCGCTAGGGAGGTGTGTCCGCGGGTCCGGACCCACCCATCCTCGGGCAGGGGCACCCAAGCAAATCGTTCAAATACGCAGAAAAATGTTGATTGGGGGGTGAGGGGTAGTCTGAGCCGGCGGGTCCTGGCTGTGTAGATTGCATTAGACCCACCCAGTCAACAAAACCCAGCGCCGCCCCTGATTGCATTTGCACAAAATTGGGTGGTAAAACAGCCGATCTCCCCCGTCATTTTTGACGGGTAAACACCTAGTATATATATATATATATATATATATATATATATATATATATATATATATATATATATATATATGCGTGTGCGCGCGCGTGGGTGCGTCGCCAGCAATGAGTTAAACATAATCATTTACGGCGCCTGTATACAGTATAAGCCTCGAAAACATAAAACTTCAATCTCAGAAGCGATTGCGCATTATAAGACCGTATAATTCTCCGTCGCTCTAATTGATTTTCTGTCCAGGTTTTCAAAAAACCTGTCGGCTATAAGGATGCACTCCTCGAGGCCGAGATCTTCTTCAGCGAAGAGGCCGAAAAGAAGGGGCTTGGCGGAGCCGCGATGAAACGGGCGACGTTGGTGCCAATTAGGTCCCGGCCGGCCGAGACCGACAGAGCCTCTGTGCCCCGCCCCGAGCGGCGGTACGAAAGCGGTCGTTACGTGTCAATAAAAACGTCTACAAAAGGCGCTACAAAACGGGGCTGAACTCGGCTGCATGCAGGTGACCCGACGTATCCGAACGGACGGGAACTTTTGCGGCGGGGGGGGGGAGCATTAATAGAAAAACTGGTCAATTTTACGATAGTCTTCTTGGTACTTTGATTGGTCAAGCTATTTGGTCGGGTCTTCGCCACCGAGTTCTCAAATTCCTTCGCCAAGAAACAATTCGGTTTCGACTTTCTTTTCAACTTGTAACACGCTTTTGGGGGCGTTTGTTAATCGCAGGTGCAGCAGTGTTTAATCTAGGCCGTTTCCGGGGGGCAATTTCCACCCCCCCGGAAATTTCAAACTCCCCCCGGAAATTTTGGAATACTACATGGATTAACAGTCGCCCCTAGCAGAATTCCCCCGGCTTTGTCAGTTTCCCCTCCGGCCTTTTCAGTTTCGTCCAGGAGTCTAGATTAAACACTGAGGTGCAGTATGGGAGGGGTTGGAACCGGGTACAACAATTGGAAGCGAAATAATTAGCTGGTTGTATTTTTTAGGAGAGAAGTTTCGGATACGCGATACAAGTTACGCACCTAAGGCGAAATCAGAAGTTCTCAGTTTTCAAAGATGTCGGAACCATTAAGGCGTTCCTCTGGTGACATAAAGAATTTATATTAATAAAGGCAATAAACACAAACCAGACCTTATGTGTGCTTGTGCTGAAGCATATATATATATATATATATATACATAATATTTTGTTTTTTATATTATATATATGCACGGGTCCATTTTTTAGAACCCAAGTTACCAACCCATCAAATCTCCAACCCATTCCGGCAATAGGGTTAATTGATCCAACCCAGCCCAGCCAACCGTAACTAAGGAAAAGTCTGATCCAACCCAACCTATGGGTTAACCCAACTAATGGACGTATCTGCCTCAGCGTAGTTTATACAGTGCCTACATGAGATATAGATACGATGCACAATTGCACAAATTTCATGTGATTTTGCGTCTCAATGTATGTTGAGTAAAACCGTTTTTGCGGAAGTTTAAGAATAGAGTCACTGCATACTTTATCCCAAAGTTTAACGCATCGGATGAAACTAACAGCGCCTACATTAACGCCGACAGAAGGGATCCAGCTATTGAAAGATAGAGCCAATAAAGGTTGAATAGGCTGTCGGGATGATAGAGCAACAATCTTGAAATGATTAACTGCTGTTTAGAAAGTCAGAAGAATTTGAAGTCAAGCCATTGCAAGTTTTACGAACATTCTGGCCAAAAACGAAGATTTCTTATAATGCAAGTATAGGAATTTGCAGATTCTTCGCTCTGAGATAGAAGGACCTCTTTAGCTTAAGAAGAACTTTTGGATAAATCGTTCGTCGAAGCTTCATCCTATATTATAGACTTCTCTTAGCACCTGCTTCTTAGTCGCCATTTTATTCTACGTGCAGAAGAAGTAAGTGGCCAAAGGAATTTTGAGAACATCACATGTGAACACTTCATGCTTAGTGGGTTGCTTCGTGCTTATTAGTAGCGACCAACTTTTTACGTGATTTGGGGCTGCGTGCTCGGTGGTGGGGGGAGGCCTCCTCCCGGCAACGCGGGGCCTCGATTTCCATCCACATGTCGGCAGTAAGGCCATCCACTCTGACGGTTCGATAAGGTACGGTTGAAAGAAACGCGTCCAGATAATAACTGTATAAAACACTTTCTCTCTCTCTCTCTCTCTCTCTCTCTCTCTCTCTCTCTCGAAGTTTTTCGTCTTCTATTTCGTTTCCAATATTCTCAATCGTGTTCCAGGCGCTTCTCTCTTTCATCCGCCGCCTCCTTATCTGAAATCGAATAGATGCTTCCATTTCGGAATCCCGCGAGCCGACTTCCAAGTCTCGCTTTTCCACTTTACCGTCGAGTTTCATCCGCTGAATTCCCTCCCTCTCTCCCTCCCTCCGATAACAATACAACGGTTGTTCGGTCAAGTGGGGGAGGGGGAGATGTTCGACCCGGCTGCTTCTCTTTATCTGCGTCCCTCCCCTCGTTTGTCTGTGCCTTCGTCTTCTTCGGATGATGGCGTTGGTGGCAGGGGCGCAGCTGACACATTTATGGAGTGTTCATGGATTAACATGTCAACCGAACGGATAAAACTGAACCACCAGAGAAGCAAACAACAACGACGGGCGGAAGACGCGGTAGCAGTCGCACCGGATAAAGGACAGACACACGGTTAAAGGGAAATCAACTGGGATGGGGAGTGAGGTCGGATGAGGGGGGTGGGTGGGTGGGAGATGGGGCTTTAACCTCATCGGCGCGCTTTCTTTGCCCCGCGGTAAGTTTCAATGGTAATACGGGTTATCTATTTTACTACCTTATAATGTCAGGTCGGTCCTTCCGCAAGAATTCAGATGGGTGTAAAGGGCTGCGTACAAATTCCACTCTCCAAACAAACGCGTCCACTCCAGGGAGGGAAGACAGACAGACGATTAGGCCTACGCATACATATCGAGACAGACAAACAGACGTACATACAGACAGATTAAAGCTCGTCATGTTTCGCCTTAAACGATCTGGCATCGTTTTCTCTTGTCCAGATAGGGTCATAATCAGACAACTGAACATCTGGATGCTGGCAAAAGATCGTTCATGTAGTTGCGACGCCATTGCAAAGCTGAACAATCTTTGTCTATAAGTTATGACACTTTTGATTTAACCCCTTAACCGTGTATTTAACTGTAACTCAATGTAAAATGGACGGAATCCCCAGTTAAGGGGTTAAGCTGCTGCGAAGACACATTCTCGTATGGCGTTAAGCCACTTTTCTGTCCTGGGGATTCATTTTTTCTTAATATTTTAAACTAAACGTTTTGCATTTAATATTATAACCAACTTGATAGCATAATATTCGATTAGAAAAATAGCTGTAAAACGTTCCAACATTGCATTTAAAGATCTACAGGGTGGCGCAAAAAACGGACTATATTAAATGCAAACCTAAATGTGACTAGTCCGGTTTTTTTGCGCCACCCTGTATACATTAGTTGTTAAACCGTTACTGCATATCGATCTATATAATACGTGAAAGCCTTTCAACGTGTCGCCTTTCATTGATAAGTTTGTTCCTTTAGCCTAATTTATTTGTAAACTGAAAATCACTCTGTTCAAAATGAGAGCGAATATTTTTCCTCCCTTAATAAGTCCATTCTGCGAAATAGTCTACAGTGTAAGCCAGCATCGTGGTCGGAACAATAGCCTATAGGACGAAAGTACGCTAGAACACCTGCAGGAGATCTCAGATACGAAGAGGAAAACAGGCAACGAGGCGGTCGTCTGCATCGCATTATAAGTCTATAAACAAGCTTCAATCGAGTCTGCAGTACATGAATGTGAAATGATTGGGAGAGGAGCAAGGGCGTAAAACACGAAGAGGGGACGGCCCCCCCTCAAATAATTAGTAAGAGGGGACAGAGTATCAATTATCCCCCCATGTTTTGTAAAAATTTATATCCTCGACCCCGTGATGTTCATGCCAGGATTAAAACCGACCTCAATCACTCATTTCGGATGATCATTTTTTTGATTGTCAAGGTATTTGGAATAGGGAAAAATATAAGAATATAAGGATGACGTTTTTTTTGCTCGTCAAGACTTTTTTGGAAGACGAAAAGGGAGTCTGACCTAACTTTATACACGATTCTACACCCCACCCATGTAACCACCCCTCGTACCTTATCGAACCGCCAGGTTTACGCCACTGGGGAGGAGGGGCTAAAGGGGGAGCGAGAAGATTTCCCGCTGCCGTCGTCGGGGGACGGTCAGATTTTAGTCGGATTCGAACCTGCGACGCTCTGACTGTCGAGTGGGAACCTATGCAAATAGCATGAGGTAAGTGGGAGGGAGAGTGGGAGAGTGAAAAAGAGAGAGAGAGAAAGAGGGTACAGAAATCATTTGTTCAGATATCAGAAATGTATATATATATATATACATATACATGTGAGATATTTTATACATGTATATATATACATAATACACACACACACACACACACACACACACACATATATATATATATATCACTTGAGACGTTGGACCAGTAACATGTGTTGTCAAAAATGTTCTTGTATGTTAGATTTGTGCTTCTGAGCAGCTTCGAGGATTTCGCATTAAATCGCCTTTTCTCGATGCCGCCTATCGCTCACGCTAATTCGCCATTAAGAGCACCATTCTTCACATGTAGTGTCTCCATGTGCGTTATACCGGCACGCATCTTTTGCATTGGGATGGACGGAAGGAAGGGTGGAAATAGCCGGAAATGTCAGTTGAAACCACTTATTCGGTCGAAGATATATATTCTGACAATCAAGGAAAAAGACTCGAGAGTTTCCTAGTGTTATCTTTGTCCATTCTCAGCTCCCCATTCTACGGTGTCACAATAATAATAGCAATAGCAATACCAATACCAATAATAGCAATACTACTACTACTACTACTACTACTACTACTACTACTACTACTACTACTACTACTACTAATAATAATAATAATAATAATAATAATAATAATAATAGTAATAATAATGATAATAATAATAATAATACGGTTTTAGCATCTCATCGGGCGATAAAGGTTAGGAATGAATAATTAATCTGAGCTCTAAGAATGTCGCTAACGTTTCAAAGTCCGCCAGCCGGAATGCTTTATACAAATAGTAAAAATTATTATTAATGTATAATGGGAAAAGCATTTGTCAGTTGATCTATTCGGTAATAAACCCAAACATCAAAGACAGGCTCCTGGGCGTTTAAATCATTGTGTTTTATCGACCACAGCCAGTGGTTAGATTACTTTTTCAGAGGTGCCGGATCTCCTTGTTTTTCCTCCGGCCACAAAATTTCTTCACAGCGTTTAAATTCACTTTTATTGCAACAGTACTATAGCCGCGGAATTTAACCGATTAACTAATCGATTAATCGTTAAAACATTTTTAATTGATTAAAATTAGTTTTATCAATTATTTTGATTAATCGAAAAGAAAATGTCGTCATATAGCTGTAGTCTGTAGCAGCATTGCTGTATTGGATAATTTCTGTTGCACATCAGCTGACAGCAAAAAACGTACCGGATCTTCAAAAGTACGTTCCGGACCTGATGCCAGACGTCCCGGATCGGAGATTCGGCAAGATCCGGCTCAATTTAATCCCTGACCATAGTCAAAGTGATCATGAATTCTATAGCATCTTGCATTCTTTCCATCTACGTGTTATTTGACAACGGGGATTGCGATTCGAATCAAAGGGCGACCGTCGACTGATGTCAAGGACATTATTAAATGGCGCTACAGAAGTTCAACGATGATCCTCTTAATTGTGCTGAGATATTTAACAGCGTGCCTTTTCTGACTTGCTTTTTGTCTATTGCTCTGAAGACCGACAGAGCTCGGCCTATATAGATAATGCCGGTCTATTTCAAAGGCACACCTGTCTGACTAGAAGAGCAAGCAAGCGGGATCATGCTTTCCAAATTGAAACAGTATTTTTCAAACCAGAAAACAATAAATCAAACATAACTGAATTCTCCGCCTGTCTGTCTGTCTGTCTGTCTGTCTGTCTGCCTGCCTGCCTGCCTTTACGACGAAGCAACGCATGCTATTTTGAGAAAAGTCTTGGGCGCAACGGTCCTGATCTGAGACAAAGAAGCCTACAGAAGAATTCAAGTTCGAATCCCAGCAAATTCCAATATTTATCCCGCGTGTTTTAAGTGCCGCGTTATTTTCTGTGGGCGATTCTCGATCTCTGTCTGTAGGGTCTCAATTGTTCTGACTGCTGCCATTCGCCGTCTGCCTGTGTTTTGTTCTCTCAGGCAAATTGATAAGAACGACCGAACATCAATGTCGGTTGAAGCAACAGGAAATTGCTATTTGCAAACGGCATAAAGTCGAAGTGAACTGATGAAAAATTTGCCGATAGCGATTTTAAAAACATCTAAAATCCGTTATCAGTGTACGAGAGTGAAAGATGGAGGATTTAGTGATTCGTGCGGCTCACTTGTTGGTCGATAAAAATTACAGAATTCTGCCTTCTCTCACTCTTCATGCCTTCTCTCACTTTTCTGCTAAGAAAGAAAACTCACTCATCAAATTGCGTGTAATATATAACGGAATATTTGTCTAGCGCCTTTCTGAAGAATCTCCCAGAAACATTGGCAGTTCAAAGAACTTTTGGTGGGAGGGTGTGCAACGAATTTCTATGAAGATCCCGACAATTGTCAAAGGAATTATATGTAAACGGTTTAGAAGAAATCTATAGTAGATTTGATTTCTATAATATAAATATAATGTTCAGAATTGACATTTTAGTCTGGTTGTACAAAGTCATATTGCAAAATCGAGTTTTCTGTTGCTGGAAGCGAGTTTGTCGATGACATTGTCTATGGATATGTCCACATCTTTGTGATATATTTATATATATATATATATATATATATATATATATATATATATATATATATATATATAAAGGCAAATCCGTTTAGACGGTCATCTTCTATTGAAGACGCATTTTTGGTGGGCCGGTGGGGAGATGCATTCCCACCCAGTCATCCTCAACGTGGGAACCGCCCATGCATGCTCAGAAGAGCTGTTATCAAAAAAGGAGCAATCCGCCGGTCTACCGATGATATCTCGGCACCATTGATATGGTAACATTTGAAGCAAATCTTTCTTTCGCCGGTGGAATTTCCTTACAAAGGTTTCACCTTTTGTCAGGCTCTTTGCTCCTTATACGCATCCCTCTATGCCTGTCTGCTTTCCCTACGCCGTTTCAACGTCGCCAGGTCTGATAAGCTGCTTTCATCGCATTGTTTCAAAGCTGTTCGCAACGCTGCCTGTAATCGACCGACTGCGAAATGTCACCAGATACAGAAGGTGTACAATGGATTCGGCACCATCCAAATTAGAACGCAATGCTCTTCATCCGAACTTTTCGATTGGTACGCCTTAATACCAACAGATACGGTTCCTTTTGGTATCGGAAAAAGAACGACCCCCGGCTAGATAAGCGAAGAATGCAGAAAATAGCATTCATTCATTCATTCATTCATTCATTGAATCATTCATGTCCATTCATGGACAATTTCTATAGCGCTATAACAAGGCTGAGGCCTACAACAAAAGCGCTTTGGCATCTCGATAACTATACTCCAACCTAAGCATTGGCGCAATCTATCGTTTTCATTCAGTCAAATATTAGGCCCATTTTCGTGCATTGGCGCAAACTTGGATGAAAAAGTGGGGGTCCCAGTGGTGACTCCACGTGGAACGGGGGCCCGTGCTCCTCTATTGAATGCCTACCCCCAGTGGCCCCCTGTTGAGACTCTATATTTACTACTACATACCTATCGGGAATGGTTGGCCCCCATGCTTAGAAGTTGCCACCCCAGCGGTCTCCCCACTTGCCAAATCCTGGAGCCGCCACTGGGGGCTCAGCCTCTAGACTTTCCTCCATTCCCTATGTGAAACTCAAAAAGTGGAGGAGGCTCGAACCTAGAGGACTAATAGAAGTATACGTCTGTATCATGCATTAAGGTCCGTGTGCATTGGTAAATAAATACAGGGTGACGCAAAAACCGGACTATATTAAATGCAGACCTAAATGTGACTAGTCCGGTTTTTTGCGCCACCCTGTACATGCCCGGTATACTGTAATCCTAAATAGATGCCGTAAACATGGCTAAGAAGCACATAATATACAATGTCGACTAATAACATAAATCATAAATGACTGATTATCTGCCAATAACATTTGTCGGACATACACGGTCAATAAAAACGTGTAAGATTAGTCCCTTACTCAAATTTATGTGGCGCATCTACACCATAAACACGTATTTTATTGATTTATATAAGTACCGGTACCGTCGAGATGAAAAGACAAAGTCCTGAGACCAGTGGCGTAACCAGGATTTCCGGAAGAGGGGGGTTGAAAAAAATTTCGTCGATGACCGCCAAGAGGGGATTTTTACCCCCAAATCGCCAAAAATCGCCTACAAAAATAAAAATTGCATGGAAATACATTTTTTCCCGCCGTCCAAGGGGGGTTTAACTCCCAACCCCCTGGCTAACTGCCTGAGACTAAAATGTTCAAGAGAATGAGTGTTTCACTTACAGCCATTCGATTCCTTCCGTATGAAGAACGACCATAGTCGTTATCAACAAAATTATATAGCGCCATGCGCTGGAGCTGTTCCGTAATAGTCCTCGGTGTGTGCAATGGAATGGCCGTAACAACTGGAACGACGACGACGACGAGGAGGAGGAGGAGGAGGAGGAGGAGGAGGAGGAGGAGGAGGAGGCAGATACGGTCCTTACACCCATCTTTTAAGAATTTACAAAAGTCACCAATCCGTCCAGGTGTCTCAAGCGTGTGCAAACAAAAATATTTCCGATTCGACGAACAGCGGCTCGAACCCGGGTTTACACTACGACGGGACACAGTTCGATAAATAGTCCCGTAGAATCAGAAACCGTGACAGAAATGACCGGTAAAACTTTGACGATAAGACGATCGAAATTCCCAGAAATCTTTCTCTCTTCGCTGGGATGTTGTTTGTCCGATTGCCGTCGAAGTGTTCTTCTCATCGCTCGCTTTTATAATAATAATTATTATTAACACCGCGGCATTAGTTCGATTGATAGCGTTGCCCCGACACACAACTAACTGCCCAACCAGCCTCTCTGCCCACAAGTACGCTGGTATCGCTGCCTCTTACGCAGTCCTATACGGCTGCAAGACATTGGCTCGAAAATACCAGAAAAATCGTAAATGGTAACAACGCAACTACTACCAGAAGTAGTAGCAGTAGTAGTAGTACAACTACCACCGCCTTCAGACTCTTCAGTTGCTCTTAAAATTCGCTCACTCGATCGGCTGGTAAGGCCTATATTCAGAATTTTTCGGTCTTTGATAAGACACTACTTGTGCTTTGAGTGTTACCCGTATTGCCTTCCGGCAACCTTGGCATTCCGCTTTGACTGCGGGTTTTCCCCCAGAAGAAGACATCACGTGATATGTGACGTCGCGTCGTCATTCGACGTCAAGAAGCGTCATGCGAGGTCAACATCCGCGTGTCCTCGTGACGAGAGTTCGGCGCTCGAGCTGCTGCTGCTGTTGCTGCTGCTGCTGTTGCTGTTGCTGCTGTTTCGTTCCGAGACTGAACCACCTTTCGTGCCTGGTTTCTTCTCCTCCTTCAGGCGGCGGGCGTGGCCTAACGACCCGTTCGAATGGGGCTGGGTGGGTGGGTGGGTGGGTGGGTCGGTCCGCGGTAATTTTCTAATCGCTGACGCGTGAACTTGGCTCGTTCAGAACCGGACCCCATCTCACCCCAACCCTCCTCCAAAATTTAGGGGAAGAATCTCAGATAGGAAAGAACACCGCCGCATAATAAGCTTATATATACATATTATAAGTAAGCTTATATATATGTATATATGTATATATATGTAAATATATATGTATATATATGTATGTATATATATGTATATATATATATGTGTGTGTGTGTATGTGTGTGTGTGTGTGTGTGTATTGGAGTTCTCTAATAAATTTGTTTGGTAATCATAAATCAAAACCAAAGATCGGGGTGGAATCTTGAGGATTGTTGGGTGTCTCCTAAGTTCCTGTCCCTGACGCCGCCCGTACTTCTTCCTGCCAGTCGATGAACTTAAAGTACCGTATGTCTTCCCAGCCCAAACTGGCCGCCGAGACGGCCTCTTCTAAGTGCACCAAGTAGTCGGCCTACGCTTGACCACTGACCAGACTGGACCTTCAAACGATATCTGTTCTTCGATTCTCAGACTAAAGATTCATCAGGTACAATTTTACGACTGGAAAATTGGGCGTTAAGGTGTTGAACGTACCTTGAAAGAGCGTTCTTTGATCCTTCAACCGGTAAAGGTAAGTCCTTAAGGTGCTACCTTCTCGTCAGCTCCAAGGCCTTTCTATACCCCACCCACACCACCCCTACCTCCTTCCGTGCCCGTTTCATCGTATAGCTAAAGACGTTTCTTGTTAGAAATTCGACTCTATTCGTTATGTCGTTACGAATAAAGCTTTGTCCCTTCTTCTTTTGTCCGCAGATGAGTCTGATACGGTTGACTATTGTTCATTTTCATGTGCCAACGGCTACCATCCATGCATTATGAATTGGTGCTATAGAAGTTTAAGATTGGATAAGATAAGATTAGATTTCTAAGCGTCGGGCAATTATTAATTAACACGAGCGATAACGACGAATTCTGTCGCCGCCGCATTTGTTGAAATTCTCGCTAAAACCGTCAAATACCTATTTTTGGCAGACATGGGATCCAGCTGTACAGAAAATACACATTTATACGATAATCAGCTGTTAGCAGAGTTTAATCTAGACTCCTGGACTCCGGAAGGGGGACTGAAAAAGCCGGGTGGAAAACTGACAAAGCCGGGGGGAATTCTGCTAGGGGCCGCTGTTAGTCCATGTAGTATTATTCCAAAATTTCCGGGGGGAATTTGAAATTTCAGGGGGGAAGGGCAATTCGCCCCCCGGAAACGGCCTAGATTATTAAACACTGGCTGTTAGTAGTCCATGGTTGATACAGTATGTGGCTGTGTGTGTTCTTGTGTGTGTGTGGTGTGTGTGTGCGCGCGTGTGTGTGTGTTTAATGTGTTTGCAACTAAAGGTCTGAGATAGCGATCAGTTGGTCGCAGAGAGCCGCGTTGACGTCGTGGACCTGCCCTAAACCCCGTCAAATATTTTAATGATCGAACAGCGCCGCCTGGCGACTGTTTTAGTCTTTCGAACTCTGCAGTTCTTTGGTTAACGATGCATGGAACTTTGGTTCGATTAACTACGACTCTAGTCGATTAGCCGATTGATTCTCATTGTAATTAATTACAAGGTATGGTTCTCAATATAAAAAATGCAATTTCTACGAAACAAGCAATCAGTTGTTAGATTTGTCATTCAGTTAGGTCTAGTACTTTCTTACTTATTACAATTCCATCTTAATCAACTGGCAAGATTTAGCTGTAGACTGTAGAGATAAGAGGATTAATATTGTAGATTGGAATTTGGAAGACGCCTCAGAAAAATTTCTAAATTATTGTCATTTTGAAACTATGCATTGTATGATATCAAAAGAATCGTTTTCATTGGTTCAGTGCCTAAGACCAGTGGCGGCTCCAGGATTTGGCAAGTGGGGGGGCCGTTGAGGTGCCAACTTCTAATCATGGGGGGCCAACCATTTGCTGTTAAATGTATGTAGCATTAAGTATAGGGTCCCAACAGGGGGACCAGTCACTCAATAGGGGGACACGCCCCCCCCCCGGTGGAGCCGCCACTGCCTAAGACAGTGATTGCTTTTCGACAAGTTTCCACTTTATCTGCTTATCGACAGTCAACTGTAATTTTAGAGCCCGGCTCTAATCGAAGGAATTCTATTTAGGCCTACAGTTGACTATTTTAAGTTAGACCTAATTTTTAATTTAGATTAAATTTCAACGACCCGCCATTTTGTAAGATAGTAATTCCTAATTAGCAATAGAGTTGTCTTGAGGTAATATCGTTTACTACTACTACTACTACTACTACTACTACTACTACTACTACTACTACTACTACTACTACTACTACTGCTACTACTACTGCTGCTGCTACTGCTGCTGCTTCTACTACTACTACTACTACTACTGCTGCTGCTGCTGCTGCTGCTGCTACTGCTGCTTCTACTACTACTACTGCTGCTGCTGCTACTACTACTACTACTACTACTACTACTGCTGCTGCTACTACTACTACTACTACTACTACTACTGCCACTAATACTAATATTAGAGCGACAACTTATATGGCGCCATCTTTAAGCTCAGTCAGTGGACGGGAGCACTTTACAAAAAACTACTACTTCTACTACTCTACTACTGTTGATAACCAGTATCACTTCGTATAACAGACACTTTATCATCTCATAGATCCGGTCTTAAAACATACCTGTTTGGCTTTTCCCACTGGCACTTAGATTGCTTACCCGCAATAAGGTCCCCTAAAATGGATGGATGGATGGATGGATGGATGGAGAGGGTATACTCTGAGGCAGTGTTTATTCTAGGCCTTTTGGGGAATTCCCTCTCCCAGTTTTAAAATCCCCCCAAATTTGTATATGTTGGCTTCTTGGGGATGGAAATTCCCCCCCAAAAAAAAAAAGCGCGGAGAGACAAATTTTGTTCCCCCCAAACATTTCAAACTCCTCCCCCCCCAATGTCAAGGCGGCTAGAATAAACACTGCTCTGAGGCCAAAATGTCCCGGCACTGATCGAGGTTACTGAGGTCAAACGAAAGGTCAAATGTCCAGCCTCCGAGCGATAAGCGTCTAGGGCTCTAGGCTAACCGAGGAGATCCGGAATTTCTTATATCGATTAGAATCACGGGACACGACCGACGCTGACAGACACGGCTCCATACAGAGACACCCAGGCATACGTTTACCGAAAATTCAACCGGAACACACACGCACGCACGCACGCACGCACACACATTGTGCACTTGAATGAACTTATAACGTATTCGGAGTGTGTGCCTGGCGCACCCCCATCATGCACCTACTGACCCCGGGACGAAGATAAGCGTCTATCGAAGCGGTCAGGTACGGCTATCACCGAACCTGTCATCGGCGGAGCTACTCTTCCCCTCTGCGCTGCTTCCCGCCCGATCGCCTCGTTCGAACGAGTCGGACAGTTTTATGGAAAAATAATATTATTGGTAATCGGCTGATAAAACTGACATCAAATGACAATTCTAACTATTACTGCGCTATTTCATGACCGTAATAAGTAGATAATTGTTTTAAATTTTACGATACAAAGTTGCTACGTAAATTTTAAGACCCATCTGGATCAAATTGGGAGTGAAGAAGATTCGCTGATCTGTTATGATGTCGAGAGTCGATTTCGAATGGTCCGTCGACCCCGGGGGCCGGTGTTCCGGTGCGTTGTTTGTTGTTGTTCCCCCTCCCTCCCCCCGTTTGCCCGGCGGTCTGCCTCCTACCCCCTACCGCACAACACCCACCTCACACTGGCGACGAAATATTTACTGCCAGAACCACATGGGCAGCAACTTTCTGTTTGTCTGCGAAGGTTGTATTTAGAGCGATACTGTAGCAGTTGCGAACATTCAACACATTAGAGCAGTTAAAATTCAACGTTATTGTTTTTTCCCTTCAAATAATGCAAATGACGTCCCTGTTTTCCTGTTTTTTGCACATTAATACATTATAAATTAATATTTTCATTTCCTTGGGGGGCCGTGCCCCCCCAGCCCCCCAAATGACGCCTCTGATTGTTTACTATCCTTCTCTTTCAGTTAGTTAAGTCAATGGTATATAAGTTTAAAATGATTTACGTGCCAAAAGGCTGCATTAAGGTTAAGAAGAACTGGCAGCATAAAAATGTCAGGTATTTTGAACTCCAAGCGGAAACGCACAAAGCCGGCTGAAAACTGTGTAAATTGTACATATATAGGCCTAATTAGCACTGCTAAGGTTGCGGATAATGTTACATTACGTTATTTTAGCAATCTACGACATTCCTCTTAATGAGTTTTCTAAAGGCGGCGTTGTTTTCTCTGTGCGTGCAAAGTAAATAGCGAATAGATAGGCCTAAGTTAGTCATCCGAATTATCACCAAACATATCCGCAGATGCCAGACGGTCCATTTTGCTACTTTGGCAACTACTCTGACGAGATAATTTTTTTTACTCCAAAACGTTGGTTCAGTGAGAAGGTTCGATTCCTCCCTACCCACTTCTTACCCGTAAAATTTGGGATGCGGACTCGTTAGCTGACTGCTTACATCTATCAGCTTAACCGGTCGTGAGATTTGCGCAAAGCCGTTGAAAAAGTTGGCCGTCGTGGTTTAATCTAGGCCGTTTTCGAGGGAAAATTGTCCTTTTCCTCCCGGGAATTTCAAATTCCCTCTGGAAATTTTGGCATACTGCATCAAATAACAGCAGCCCCCTAGCTGACTTCCCCCGGCCTTGTCAGTCCCCCACCCGGAGTCCAGAGTCTAGATTAAACACTGGTGGCGGTAGGTTTGGCGTAGATAGCACGATCGAATAGTATAATGTGTTAATCTGCGAAGTACTCCTTGGTTATTTGTTCGTCAGAGCTTTTCTGATCCCAAGACATCGACGCACTCTGTGGCTACGCCACTGTTTTCAGTTCCCAGTGGAAGACCGCCTTGGCTTTGCACGGCGCCAGTCCATGTCGGCTACAACGAGGGCGTACCAAAGAAGCAGCATTCCGATCGTTTGCTGTCATTCTGAGGTCAGGCGCCGAGATCCAAGCGGACACTGACTGACCAGATATAGCCTAATGTATCGTCTCTTTACTACTATGCCCGGCTAAGTACACGTAGTTAGTTATTACGGTCGTAGACCAGGGGTCGGTCGGTGAAATCACACGCACGCACACACACACCGCCTTAATTAAATAATTTCATTTATTTCTACTGCACTCGATTGAAAATCGTCTGCTTCGAAACCGGAATTCGACGATTCGATCGCCGGGCTGTGCGCGCTAAGCCGTCAGCCCCCTCCCTCCGTCGACCATATGAAATCAGTCAGGCGGGGCGAGCAACCGGTCAGTCTGGTTGGTGGCCGCCGGTGTCTGACGCAGCAGCAGCAGCAGCGGCGGCGGTGCACTCGAATGAACTCGATTTTATGTACGGGGTCGAAGGCTGATGGGCCGTTAATTAGGCGAGTGCGTTCGACTGGTCGCTCTGTCTCTGTCTCTCTCACGGCAGCGGTAGGCTGGTCCTCTGTGGAGCCGAATAACAGTTCGGGGGTCTGATGCCATCCGAATCACACCTGCGATGTCCATTTCCACGATAAATAACGCACTCCACTCGACCGCTGGATTTCAAACGGAGGCGAAACTCTGCCTTGAAAAGCCGCCAGCCCGCCACCACAAATAGACCTAGCAGCTAGGCGTGGTGTAACCTCGGCTGGTAGCTAACGTTCCAGTAAGGACAACTTCACATTTATCTGCGTAGAAACTCCCATAGCGTTAGTCTATTCTAAATCTCAAACTTCTATAGCGCCTCTTGATAATGCACAGGAGCATCAGCCGATGGCACACCAAATCAAAATCGTTAAAGATCCAGGTCAAATCCAGGGTATCATCCGGTAGGACAAACAGGCGATAGTCTCTATAGTGGATTAGCCAGGTCAAAAGATGGGATTTTAATGACAGTGGGTCCGTAGTTCTAGCCTCACACACCCCAGATTTACAGATTTAAGAGCAGATTTTGTAAAAGAGCTCTTTTATGTGGCAGGCCCAAGGCTTTGAAACTCTCTTTCTCTGACAGACACTGATCTTCCAATGAACTGAGCATTTTAAAATCAAGACTCAAAACTCATCGTCTTCAGATGGCGTCTCCTCCATAGCCTTCCTTGCTGTCTCCCACCGACTTATATCTGGATTGGCCTGGTCTTTTATTATAAGGATTTGGAGTGGCATCCACTGATGCTTAGTGGTACCATAAATCGTACTGTAGGCCAAAGTGATCAATCATGCTTTCTTTAAACCAAACAGAAAACACGAAGAGTTTCTCTAAAAAAGTGTCATCCCATAAGCCTATTTACAGTGATTATAGAGGGGCGGAAAGTTAGCAGAGTGGTAACAACACTGGACGATAGAGCAGAAGGTCGCGGGTTCGATACCCGCTAGGAGCCCTTGGGTCGACTCAGCCTTACTCACTAGAGAGCAGTTGTAAAACGAGGAGCAGCGTTAGGTAGAACGTGGGTATGGGGAAAGTAATGGCAACCTACCATCGAGATAGACGGGGTGTCCCGACTTGGGTGGCGTCCAAACTTGGGGCACCTTCCGCTATACTCCTTCATCCATTGCGGTTAAAACCGTTAATGTCTTAGTTTCGGCGACGACAATCTCGTGGTCGGACCGTTTACAACTCATATAGAACAAGGAAATACAGTTTTGAACACCTTTACGAAATTTCGGTTTCAAAGTACAAATATTTGAAAAATATTCTGTTTAAAATGACATTTCTGTGGAATTAAAATAAAGTAAAAGATATGTTTCTTGTGCTTCCCTTTGAATAGCTGCAGGCCTATGTCCACGTACAGAAATTCGCATATCAAAGAAATAAAATCTAATGTACGGATAATCATTGTCTGCGAGCCAATATTGGTGACATTAAATTATCACAGGGGAAAAGCAAAAGGACTAAAGGCGTGAAAAGAAATAAAAAGTTCCACACCCATGGTGCTACAGAAGCGACACAGTGTCACGAAACTGAGGCAAGCTAAAAGTACATTTGAACATGATATGCTATTGCTATCGCCTCTTGTATAGTCTGCTGCTGTGACCGTGTAAACTCGTTCATAACCGAGGCACAGCTAAAAACAAACGGCCGCTAAAAACAACGAGTCCCCGCTTTTCAAAAGGAAATTCTTCCTCAGAAGTCGATGCGTTTGAGCAGATGGATCTTGCTCTCGATCACGTCTTTCAGCCATTTTTCCTCAAAACGCATTTCACCCGGTCTGTTGTT
>CM030837.1:16884724-16887224 GCA_018105865.1 Metaphire vulgaris
TTTGGTACGGTGGTATACAGGGCTACAAAATTGGGTCATCATGGATACTGTTGATCCCAGGAGCCCATTGGTCACGGTTGCAGCTGTTGCCCAGTTGTAGTACATTTTATTAGTAAAACTAATATATCATGACAAGTTTCTAAGACAGACAGTAATACGTGTGTTTTAGGAGCCCATAAAGTTTATTTAATCAGCAAAAAGAGGTCTAGGAAATTAACCTGCTATACAGCTCAATGAATACACTCTGTACATATCATTATAAGCTGACAAGTTATCTTTGGGCAAATGGTGGAAGTTGAACTGCAGTGCAATATCAAACCAATACGCTAAAACCAAAGTTTGCAATCCCAACTGGGTGGCTGGCTTCAAAGAGCGGACAGTTACTGTGATCAAAAGTCACATTCTTGAAATAATTGCAACAATCCAATACAGTATTGGTTACCGTAATTGCAAAATCTAGTGATGTTATAATCTGATATCGTTAAAAGTGGAAAAGTCAGCTTAACTGATGAAGAAAGACAAAAAGAATAGAAGGATTCTATCTACATTTCACATAGGCCTACTTTAATAAACTCATTGATTTCCAGTTTTCCTTTGTCAACTGTGAACTCCTCTATTGAGGACCAGACAATATTTCTTCTGCTCGGAGACTTTCCGGTTTTGACTTGATCATTCGTCCTCGTCACCGTTTTTGGTACAGTAACTGTTGCGGCGTATCTCGCCAGCGCTTCCTCGTTGCACTCGTTCTGCAGTACGGTCAAGGCCTTGCTGATTGCCGCATCAACAAGAGAGTGTGCCAGGGTGGCAAACTCGTCCTTTATTTCGCCATCCATTGGTAGCACAGGCTAACTGGAACCTATAGGTAAAGTAAAGTAATTGTCACCATCACCAGACATGGACATGGGTCAATTTTTAAAAACCCAACCCATCGTGATTCTGACCCAATCCAACCCAACCCACGAAAGCAATGGGGTTATTTGACCCAACTCAACCTGCCATAATGTATCGCAATTTCTTAAACCAGTTATTTGCTGTAGAAAATTACTCAGTAAAATAGGTTCTGTGGCCTACCCAACCAAACCCACCATAAACATGAAAATGTATGACCCAATCCAACACAACCCACCCCAACCAATGAGTGGACCACAACCAGGGGTGGTTCCACGTTGGAGATGACTGGGGATGCATCCCCCACCAAGCCTTTTTTGCTTGTCATTCAGTAGTTTCAGGGTTTACTGGGTCCTAACCGCTATCCTTGTGTGCAAAACAGAGCTGATGACTTTTTTTGCTTGTCAGCCTTTTCCAGCAAGTTTTACTTCATTACTTACTGGCCCAAAAAACACTGCTAGTTACCTTTTTGCTTGTCAACCTTTTTCGGAATTTTGTTGTATCAACACCACCAACTTCTTAGAAATTCATTGCACCCTCCTCCACTAAGAATTCTTGGAACTGCCACTGGCCGCATCATTATTGTCACTTATCAATGTCACAACCTCTGACAATGTTACAATAGCAAACTCCATCGCATTGTATAAGTGCCATGTCATGACCTGTATATTTCACATAAATTTGTTTTTAAATGACCGCTGTTAAGTGTTCTTGACTATGCCATTTCCATAGTGTTTTAGAAATTGCCTCAGTAATATATAATAATATATTATTGTATAAAATTATATCGAGGACATACAATTAACTTCACACATCAAAACCAGTCTACCTGCAAAAACTGATAATGCCACGAAATTTTCAGTTATCCTGATGTTCGTCTCTTGTCACTCTCCTCCGAATCAATCATCACTCAAAATTTGCAACCGTGCTTTTTCGTATGCTGTATCCAGTGTTTAATCTAGACTCCTGGACTCTGGGGAAAACTGACAAAGCCGGGGGGAAACTGAAAAATCCTGGGGGGAAGTCAGCTAGGGGCTGCTGTTAGTTGAGGTAGTATGCCAAAATTTCCGGGAGGATTTGAAATTTCCGAGGGATAAGGGTAATTTCCCCCTCGGAAACGGCCTAGATTAAATCCTGGCTGTATGAGAACCTTGGAACTCAATTCCATCTATCATATCCCTCTTCTGACCACACTCCGGACAAATGAAAAGTTCTCAATCACAACTTCCATCTCATCTCTTCATGCAACATCTCAAGTTTTTCTGTATAAAGTCAAAGTACTTTAAATTTTAAAATAATTTTTTTAAAATAATTTCCTTCGTGCTAGGACGTAACGTCTCAACAGTGATGAACCTTGGTTAAAATGACCGTGTCTGACTGACCCCCACTTTTGAATATAGGCATTTCAAACTTAGACTAAGAGCCTAAGAACAAGCAGCTACTGAGGTAGGCTACTACTTTAAAAGCGCTATATAAATTCGCGCGATTTTACTGTACATAATGATACAACATTGAACTAATAGTCCCGGTCTGAGTGTCTCTCCCTGTAAATGTATTCCATCCACGGAAAGACTAGTACAACACGAATGGAACAACATCACAGAGCAACTGC
>CM030837.1:16894724-16972224 GCA_018105865.1 Metaphire vulgaris
GAGCTTCGGAGGGATGTAGTTGTTGGGGTAGTGTAGCAGTGGGGGGATGTAGTGGTGGGGGATGTAGCAGTAGGGGGATGCAGTTGGGCAGTGGGGGATCCCCATTCTCCTACAAATTCACGACCTGATGGTCAGCATTGTTTTACAACATTTTTATTCATTTGTAAGATGGGGAGCGGTCTGAATATTGTGACACTGGCTCCAGTTCTAAATGCTAGAAATCTTGAAATTTAACTATAGCCTCGTGGCATATTTTCTCTTTGGCACTGATATGCAAAAAGGATACTTAAGTTTGGGGTTAACAGTATTTGGCGATTGTCCTCCCTCGGTGGAACTGAATTGGAAAGAAACTAATTTATTTCTTTTAATAAAGTTTGTAAATTTGTATACAGATCATAACAAATGCTATAGAATGAATCAGCAATAGATGTTTTTTAAATGGTAAATTTAAAGCTGTAATATCGTAATAAATGATGCTACACTGCAGATCACTTAAGATCTCCATTATCATTGAAATTACGTGGAACGTTCATATACAATGAGGTCATATGTGCTGACAATAGATACAGTAGCTATCAATGAATATAATATAGAATGTGCAGCTACAGCATATGACTCGGCTGTAGATGTGTTAATGTTAGTACTGAGGATTTCCAAATCCAAGGTCTTGTTGAAGTTGATTGATTTCTGCAAGTAGGTCCATGTCTTGCAAATTGAGCTACATAGCATAATATCACAATAATAAGTCATTTACAAAATTTACAGATAATACATAAAATATAATATAATATACAATACATACATTTACAAAATATACATTTACAAAATATAACTTACACTGTCTGCGCTGTATCTCTGCTTCTAAGTTAACATTGCAACTAATCTAGATAGAATGAATTGAAGAAGACAATAATGGCTACTACTACAGTAGGGTAAACGCTTTTTTCAAATAAACCTAAGTAGTATAGGATAATGATCTTGTATAGTTGATCGACTGTAAAGAATTGTGGAAGTAACTGAATGAGACATTTATGGAATTATGACATTGTATAATGCAAAGTTTTTTTATTTGTAGATGCAAAAACAAAGAAGAAGAATACAGGAAAAACCCACAAGAGGATGATAGGGCAAAGAATTGAATTACACAGCAAGACCATCATGTGAATGAATGAATGGATGGGTGAAACACAATTTGGTTCTCACACATGGTAGACCTTATTGAACCAGTCTCTAAACCGTATTATTATGAAATTTTCATCATCATCATCATCATCATCATCATCATCATCACCACCACCATCATCATCATCATCATCATCACCACCACCACCTTTAAACAATTTGGAGTCTTAATAGTTGATGTTAATGAAGGCAGTGTAATATCTGGTACATTTGTCCATCGTGTGCATACATCAGGTGATTGATTAGCCCCTGCTACTTTAGGAGCCATAATTTATTTTTTTATAATACTGTCCTAAATCCTGTGTCTGATTCATCTACAGAGCATCAAGATAGTTTGACTATTTATTCCCAGACTAAAATTTTCTTCCATGGCGGGGATTGCAGAGGGGAAGAAGGCAAATCAAACACTGCCCCATCTCTGCAAAGCCATTTACAAGGACATTCTGAGTGAATTTCAAAAGAGGTGCTATATAATTATTGTTACATTATTAGACACTTAACTCCTTAACTGGGAACCCCGGATATATCCGTCCATTTTACATTGAGTTACAGTTAAATACACGGTTAAGGGGTTAATCATATACCTAATTACACTAGTGCAATCAGTAATCACCACCAGCCTCCTCATGCGCCAAGATTGTCGACACCTTATGACCGCAGTCAAGGTAGCAACAGTAAACTATTTGAAATGAAGTCACTACTACTGCAATAGTTAACTACACCTTTAGAGCATATTTGTAGGACTGTTCAGCTTCCAGTTGCCTTCCAGTCTGTAGGCAGATGAGGCAGAGGTATGCCCAGACTTCGGGGTCCATGTTATCAAGTATATTTGCTTCTGTCAGAGCATCCTCTGCGTCGGTTAAATCACAAAGCTAAAAAACAGATGAAGTAAAAGTAGACAATGCTTAAATATTAACAAAACACAAGTCCTAAAAGAGAAAATTTATATTTGGGTGAGCTCATGATAAGAAATGCCTCCTTTCAAAACAGAACTACCATTTTAAAGCAATTTTCAACTTTCTCATTTTTTCTGATTTTCCAAGCATCTTCCAACTATACCAGTACATTTGTCTCGATAATTTCATTCACAATTCATGTTCAGCCATCATTGGAAAAGTAATATATTTCTATTTGGACCAAACCTCTGTAAATACAGTTTACTGTAATATATAAATAATTAATAGAAAAATAGGAGGCGTAAACACCTACTGTTTTTCTTGAAATTAAATTTGACAATGTCTTGATTATCAATTAAATTTTAAATTAAGCTGTAATCAGAATGTTTGCAATATCATATACTGATTCGGAAACGATTTCAAATTGAATATAAAGGTCTAATGATTAGCATTATTTTGATCAACGTTAATAAAATATTTAAAAGTCCAATTTTATTTATTATTTAGTCTTAATTTACTTAGATAGTCCTGAAAAGGGCTGTTTTGTTGTTTGCAGTGGCGGCTCCAGGATTTGGCAAATGGGGGGGGGCCGTTGGGGTGGCAACTTCTAATCATGGGGGCCAACCATTTGTTGTTTAATGTATGTAGCATTAAGTATAGGGTCCCAACAGGGGGCCCACTGGGGGGGCCAGGCACTCAATAGGGGGGGGCACGGGCCCCCTGGCCCCCCGGTTGAGCCGCCACTGGTTGTTTGTAGCCATAATATTAGTGATGAGAGCACGTTTTGCATTACTAGTCAAAGTTTCTGAATCAAAGAAAACTGAAAATAAAGCATAGGATTATTCTTACTCTGTAACACGCAATGCCAACACCCAACCAAGAAACACACGATGGAGAACACCTGCACGCCATGAGGAAAGTGTCGCGGGCACTTTGGAACTGAAATTTACGGGAAAGCGGAGCACATGAACATGACATATAGATCAAGGCACACTATTACACAATGTCTTACGGTCCCTTATAATTATTATACTTGGCATGAATATCTACAAGGACAAAAGCAGTAATTGTCACATTTTCAGATAATAGAAAAACCTGAGCAGGTCGAAAGCTTAACTCAACTTGAATTTTGAAGGACAAATATAATATTATAGTTGTAAGCTGATACAGTTCCACTGTCTCCCACCCAAGGCATCCCATTATTAACTGAGTCATCAGTGCAAGAGATCTCATCAACAATAGTAAGTAAGTAAGTAAGTAAGTAAAAACGAAATTTCTATAGCGCTGCCCGAAAGCTTGGTGCAGTGCACCAGCTTATTCACGAGTGCTCAATCTAGGTCAATCCATAGTCCGTAATCCGTAGTGTTGCTGGTGTGATCTAGAGTTTAAGAATGAGTCAATCCGATTGGCAGAGTGCCATCATTAGGCTTGGCATTGGTTTTCTTATGCTACACATCTAAGAATAACAAGCTACAAAGGTACAACTTTGGAAGCCTGAGAAGAAATACATGAGATTTTACTTATAAGTACCAGTGATCGTAACATCATTTACATCATTTTCTTTGCACCTGAAAAGTTTGGACAATGCTGGAACGTCTTTATCTTCCATTAAATATTATCTGCATGCTGGCCTGCCGAGAGGGGGCAAATGCACAGGGGTCCAGTGATTAGTAGGGGGCCTGGGCCGGTCACGTATGAACATCATGAAAAAGACTGAGAAGCAAAAAAGGTCATTATCAGTTTTTCACTCAGGGGCCCAGCGACCTGTAGGGGGCGGCGGCCTGGGCTAGTCATGCATTAACATCCTAAAAAAGACTAGCAAGCAAAAAGGTCAGCAGTTTGTCACATTTGTTAGGGGCCCGTGACTGCCCTTTTGCACAGGGCCTGGAATTTCTCTCCACTGCCTTGTCTGTATGCAAGAAAGTAGAAGAGCACATGAATCTGTTGTCAGGCTAGCAAGAGATTATCTTACATGCAGTGATGGGCAACTAACTAAAAAACATTAGTTAAACTATAACTAAATTTAAACTAGAAATAAGTAGTTAAATTTTTAGTTGCAAACTAACTTTCTAAAATTGTTAACTAAACTATAAAAAAAGTTAAACTTTTTGCAGGTAATTTTACAACTGTTTGTTTTGAATTAAAACGTTCTACCTGTCCTTCCTGCAGGTAGATAGAGGCAAGTCTAAGGTAGATGGAGTGCATTTCTGAGGCATCAGCAACAAATGCAAGAGTTCTCTCATAACAACTCTTGGCTTCCTGCATATCACCTGTCAGGTATTTCACATGACCCATGAGAGCCCAGGCATCAGGGCACTGCAGAAGTACAGGTTACAGTCAACTATTTACAAGATGAATAATGTATTTAGCAGAAAACGCTATTGAAAAATAAAGCTAAAAATTACCGCTATTTTCTACCTCTAAACACAATTTAGCACCCTAATTTACTATCACATTAGATTTGGGAATTTCTTAGGGATATTTTCTCTTTGAAAGGCCAATTTAATTGGCTAATCAGTGTCTTCAAACATTTTTTACCTGAAGTGGAGTTCTTATCTAAATTTCCATTTGGGGCTGTTCATATATTATGTATGCAAAAAGAGGCATATTTTTATACCCCTCTCCTTTTGCACTCCATATATTTATGGACCCCTCCTCTATGTATACATAAAAATTAGCTGCCACCTAACCCTGGTTGAAAAATTAATTTTTAGCCATGGTCTGTTCTCTGCCATCTTCTTTTTAAGCAGTTTAAATATTCAATATAAATCTGCAAATGATGTCATTAAAACAACCACAATTTGGCATAATTCTCGTTGGTAGCATTTGGCCCAAAAAATTATTTTGTCAAAACACTGTGAAATGACATCTGTGCTATTAAATGAAATAAGAATTTCTTGACCTGGTAATCTGCTTGTGTAGCATTCTTTACATGAGCTTCGGCTTCATCCAGACAATTCTTTTGGATCTTCAAACGAGCGAGTGCGATGTGATATTTAGTAGACGGTCCTCCGTGGGCAGTCGTCAGGTGTTGAGCCAAAGCCCGTTCGGTAAACTGTGAGAAATAACGAAGACACTCTTCTAGTTTTCTACAATTAATTCTTTGTCATAATGTTATAAATTGTACGTATCTTTAGAGTTTATCAGAATCCATCTCGGGTCGATGTTCTTCGGTATGGCGAGGTTTAGTAGAACAAGCTGGCTTAGAGGAATTGCCATCTGTGCCAGTTTCAAGACAATGACAAGTGAGTACATTTGATTATTACCTATTGCTTTGATATATATATATATATATATATATATATATATATATATATATATATATATGGCAGTATGAATATGTGCTCTTCTATTGGCAACCATTTGTCATACCTATCTATACCAACCACTTTCACTTCCCTTCTGCAATAAAATGTCCAAATTTGACAACCAAACCATATTAATTGCAATCGATTGGTGGACATGTGAATACTCAACATGGGCGTCCGCACATTGGGGCAAGAGGGGGCACTTTCCCCCTCCTGGAAAATGCAAATACCAATATTTCACATTGAAATTTGAAAACCTTGCTAAAAATATTAATCGTGACCATTGTGTTAAAATGTGTTTGCCTCCTCCTGGAAAAATTTATGTTGCATAACTGTGATCGTTGTGTTTTGCCCCCTCCTGGCGAAATTTCTGTGGGCGCCCATGATACACAATGTTCAAAATCTCAAACAGTCAGAATGCTGTATTTACAACTCTACTTGTATATTCACAATGCAATTCACAAGTGCAGTAATTGCATGGGCAAAAATTTCAAAGCAACAAATCTACTCAAACCTCCTCTAGCAAAGTTTAATATACTCAGAATTGCAACAACTCAACATTGTACAAATCAACATTTATTAAAATTAATATCTCTTAAATAGTTCCATGCCAAAAAATACAGCCTTACTGAAGTCGCTCGGACATCAAGCAAAAATTCAACGGCTTGCATGTAGATGGTCTGTGATGGTACAACTGGTGGGTCAGGCGCAAGCAAGGTAACAGATGGCTCCTCTGATATAGTAGCTTGGGTCATTTTACCTGCATTTCAGTTAAAAACTCATTACACACCCAATAATACATCTTTTATACCACTTCAATTAATTACCTAACATTAGATTAAACATCCAAGAATAAACAACTGCTATTTAACAGGTGCTATATAAACATACAAGAACTTACTTACTTACACACTGATCTGGCTACAACTAAATAAACAAATGATGCTTACAGCATTAAACTTCTAAAGGATAACACACTTTCGTTCAATAGTCAGACAGAAATGCAGTAGAAGCAAATAGAATTTGCACACACACAGAGTTAGGCTCAGAATTTTAAATCACTCATATAGAACTTATACAGTAACGAGATAAATAGATACATACGGTCAGTGGCGGCTCCACCGGGGGGGCCAGGAAGGCCCGTGCCCCCACCCCTATTGAGTGCCTGCCCCCCAGTGGCCCCCCTGTTGGGACCCTATACTTAATGCTACATACATTAAACAACAAATGGTTGGCCACGCCATGATTAGAAGTTGCCACCCCAACGGCCCCCCACTTGCCAAATCCTAGAGCCGCCACTGCATACAGTGTATATGAAGTTAATAATTATCAGGTGAGTGTTTAAGCACGGAAAATCTCAGCCTCTCTGCCCCTCTCTCTGCCTGCCTGTCTGTCTGCTGTCTCTCTCTCTCTCTCTCTCTCTCTCTCTCTCTCTCTCTATATATATATATATATATATATATATATATAATATATTTTTTTGTTTTTTTCATGCACTAGTACAGGGGTGGGAAAATTAAGGCCCGCGGGCCGAATGCAGCCTGCTACCAGATTCCATGCAGCCCGCAAGATCATTTGGAAATATGCATATGAGTGGCAGAAATCGAGATGATTTTAAATTATTTTATGGAAAGTTTGAAATTATTTTATGGAAACGTGGCACTTTATTTTAAAATCTTAGAAATGGCTATTAAATATTTGATATTTGAGCAACAAATATTTTATATAATAATGCTACTCTGCTATACACTGAATAAACGATACTAAACGTTACCTATGATGATGTATGCCAGCATCTTAATAAAAAACATTTTAGCTTTTTGTATGTGTGGCCCACTTATTAAATGTAGTATTTGATTTCATGCGGCCCTTTAAGGATAAAGTTTGTCCACTTCTGCACTAGTAGATTCTTAGATTATATAATATTGTGAAATAACTTTCTGTACAGTAATAAATGACAGACAACAGTTGAACAGAAAACAATGGAACAAGCTCATTCATGATGCGGTCTACCAGTGGCGGCTCCACCGGGAGGGCCAGGGGGGCCCGTGCCCCCTATTGAGTGCCTGGCCCCCAGTGGCCCCCCCCCAGTTGAGACCCTATACTTAATGTTACATACATTAAACAGCAAATGGTTGGCCCCCCATGATTAGAAGTTGCCACCCCAACGGCCCCCCACTTGCCAAATCCTAGAGCCGCCACTGCGGCCTACCCTCATAGTGACGATGGCTGAAGACAAGACATGACATTAATAAATGAGCTCGAAAAATGCTCAACTCATATTGATGTAAAGTAGCATGCAAATCAAAATTGTTAGAAGCATTTAATTAAATATAAGCATTCCAAGCATGCAATTACCACAATGCCGTTATAATAAGTAAAATGGGTGTTAGTAAGGAATCATTAATCAAGTTACCATTGCAAATCATTTTAACCAGAGCAATATTACAAGCAACAGTTTTGAAAGCAATTTCTACAGTTACCAGCTCACACAACATTAAAGCAGCATTAAAAGATTTAAAATGATCCTCATTCAAGCAATTGACTCAAATGTCATCATCATCATCATCAGCTGGGAAATATCGACAGATAATTAATAAACAGAACTGCTGTCTATGAGAGTTAAACTGCAGAACTTTGAACAGGCAAGAACAGGACTAAGAGCAGACTGCAAAGAGGACATACAGACCCAGGCCAATGGCCACAACGAATTAAGAGAGGACGACGACAACAACAATGACAACAATGAAGAAAGACCGGTCTTATTAAAATTTAATGTTCACATCAAATGTTTTTAAACGTTTTTAAACTTATTATTTCATCAACCTATAACAGATCCAAACATACCAGATTTTCTTAGGCCAGGTGATAGTGATGTCTTAAGCTTTGAGGAGCGCTTTACTTGATCTCTGCTCGCAGATCTGATGGACATTTGCATTGAAGGAGTTTTGCTAGAAGGACTGATGACTGAAGCGAAAGACAGGCATTAAAAAGCCTTTAAAAGCTCAGGAAATTAACAAACTAAATAAAAGCAGAACTACGAATAGCAGAATTACAAAAGCATAAAAGCATCCACAACATTCTCTACAGTGATTTTGTATAAAAGCATACAGAATATTATTATTATTATTATTATTATTATTATTATTATTATTATTATTATTATTATTATTATTATTATTATTATTATTATTATTATTATTATTATTATTATTATTACAGGACGATTTCTGGAGCGCCGTAAGCAAAGCTAAAAGGGCCTAAGTCAAAAGCGCTTTACAAAAATGATGCATAACATAACGCACAGTCACTAAATTTACTCCCAATACATCATAAAATAAACGACAAAGTCGATTTACCTGACTGAAATGGATTGCCTTCACATAATGTTGAACGCTTTGCTTTATAAAAGCTTATGCAATAAGGCAGCTGCATTTATGACATGCTGATTGTATAAATTTCATTTAATGTTGCATGGTCAAATGCAAGATAAAGTGGTGAATGTTAGGTAGAGTGCAACTACTAAAATAATTCTAAGGTTAGGATTGGAATGACCGAGAAATGAAAACACAAGAAGAAGACTGAAAGTTTGTCTGGAAACAGTTCAAACATTAACCGCTACCACTGTATAACTACCGGTACTTATCATACTACTTTTTTCTATTCAGAATCCGAAAGGTTGTAATAAAGATGTCTAGATGAAGAACAGACCTCAAAACTAACATTTACTATTCACAAATGCCTAACAATAGACACAGTCAATCTGCTCATGTACATGTTGAGCTACTACAGATACATGGCCAGCATAAGATCAATGCAACACTCATTGCATGCAGCTGTGCATCATGAGTAGTGTTCAATTTGGAGGAAGAAAAGCACAGTAAACAGAGAATGATGTAATCTCTTCCACCTCAGTCCCAGTTCTTAATTAATTATATGATTCAACGAATGACTTGAAATTGATTCTGGTCTGAGGCTGGTTGATCCATGCAATCCATTTTATCAGGCAACAGATGAAAATAAATCATATCTATTAATTGGATAGAAATACGAGTAATGAAAAGAGTACTGGCAGCAGAAATTATCTAAAAATTAATCCCGATAAATAGTCCAGATTAATTTCACAAAATGATTATTGAAAGGACTAAAAAAAGCGCATAACTCTATAAGAAGCACCAAGATCCATCTGGAAAGCAGTGACTCTGTTTCTCCACTTACCTTTTCCATCCTCTATACCTTCTTTCTCTTCGCCAGCCTCTCCTTTTTCTTCGTCGTTGATATTTCCACCTTCAGCCCCGACTTCACCTTCTGCCAAAGCAGGAGTTCTGGTTGCCAGTGTTACTGGCGGAAGCGAATCTGCGACGGCAGCAGCAATGTTCAACCTGTTGGCTTCAGCCAGAGCCATTTCAGCACCAATGTCATTGCAAATTCCAAGATAGAAGAGACCTGCAAGTCACACAAACCATATTGAGATTCATAAAACTGAAGGAATATTAGTTCCCCAAAGGCACGCAAAAAGTAATAAACGCTGAAGTCAAAGTCAGTTAATTGAATATTATATATAATATAAATAAGTAAGTAAAATCTCGTAAATTTATATAGTGCTTTGGAAAGTAGTACAGTAGTAGCTGCTTATTCTTATGCACTTAATCTTTCTTGAAATAGCTATAGGCAAGGTGGGTTGTCGGCCTGGCAAAGGTCAGTGTATCCATGAGGTGGCAGGTCGGGTTGTTATGGCTATGGAGGAAATTACTTTTGGAATAGGAAGGTTTTGAGTTTAGACCTAAGGGCTTGAGGAGATAGTGAAGGAATTAAAGGAAATGAGGATTCGGAGCTTATTGTTTGACCATGTCGTAGGCTGCGGAGGGAGGCTGGAATTGAGTTCCAAAGTTCTGGTGCGGTGTATGAGAAAGCGCGGTTGCAGATTTTGAGTGATGACTGATTCAGTGGGCATGAAAGTGTGAGATGAGATGATGATCGTGTAGGTCGAGGAGGCTGAGGCGTTAAGAGTTTACTGAAGGTAAACCGGTTTTGATGAATGAAGTGAACTGTAAATAATCGTTATTATCCTGTACTGGATGGGTTTGGATATTTTAAGCCAGTGAATTGACTTCAGTATACAGGTGAAATATGGCAGAACTTTGGTGATTTGGTTACTGCTCAGGCTAGTGCATTTTGAATAGATTGTAATTTGTCGTACCAAATATCGTCCAAGAAAGAATACTTTGACACCAATAAGTTGTCGCGGCTTGAAAGAAAGTCTCTGCTGATTCGTTTCGTTCAAGCATTGAACAGATTATGCCGTTCAACAGCAAACTGTCAAAGCAAGATACAACCACCACAAATACGCAGTCTATGTATTGACGACTTGCAAACTGCAATACATGCGATATAATTCCAATGTTATTGAGAATATAGCAGAAGATGATGAAATTAAGTCATAGAAACAGAAACTTAAACACGAGACAGAAATAAGACGTCCTAGGCCCCGTTTTCAACCCTAGTACATCACTGGAGGAAGAGAGCATAGAGGAATAAAGTTATGTACAGAATTGGGTAAGAATCATTACTGTTCCTCATAGGTCTGCATATTAAGAGAAAGGAATGAATCTTCTCTTCTCTTCTCACCTAATTCCACAGGCTGTTAAAATTTCTACTCAACTTATGCCTTTTGGCAATACAAATTTTACATCCATGGAATCAATTTCAAGCTCATTCTTCTGTATTAATTAATTAATAATATTAATTATTAATTATAATTATTAATTAATATTATGTTATTATATGAAAATGTCACTGACTGATCTTAAACCTGGATTATAATCAGAGTTCAATTGCTCTAAGAAACAGTTGGGTCTCAATAGGGTACTCCAAATCTCAACATTCTAAACCTCAAATGAGGAGTCAGCCCCTTAAAGATATGGAAAATTGAACACTTTTTCTGTCAGCTCTTTTTAATAGCAGGACAAAGTCATCTTCCTATGATGGATCAATAATTCTGGTTATTAAAAACGATCATTTTATGGGGTGAAAGTAATCAAAGAATTAATATAAACAAAATCATACATTCATCTTGTTTGGTGCAAACAAAAACAATTTCAAATCAAAAGAATTACTATAAAAACTGTGCATAGAAAACATTATTTGTTAGGTAAATTATTTTGGCTATTAAAAATAATATATAAAAATGTAATACAATTAAATGTATGCAGCCAAAATATGCTAACCCGTGAAGATGGCATTGATCAATTGACAGACATTCTCGAAAACACTCCTCTGCCTCAAATAAGAAAGAATTAACAACCAGCAGAAATATCAATATATGCAATTTCTGTAGTCATCTCTCCAACTTTTATCAAAATGCAGGGATAAGAACTGAAAATTCTTTAGATAATTTGTTTGCTCATAATGCTTATATATCTATGATCTTACCAGTCTGATGGTTTTCTGCATAAACAAAGATGCAATCGAATGGAATTGCCAAATTTCAAATTCATTTCTTAGTAGGCATGCATAAAAATACCTTACCAGTATGTATTGAAAGCTAAAGAGTTTGTTATACATTTTTCTTAGTTCTTATTTTCCAAACAATAAATCTAAGTTGTCAATTTATCAATCTAGAACTCACTTTGGTCAAATCGTTTATATAGATACAGAATGTTCCATAGTCGAGCCAGTGGTCGGGGTCATTTCTGTCACGAGCAATGCGCTGAAAATTAATAGGCTATGCTGCTATTTTAATCAGCTAAACACCATCACAATACAGTAAAATTTAGCAAAATGTCACATTTTGTGGAATCAATATTAACAGGAGTTGAATACATTTGGATCATCATCACAGACTAAAGATAACAAATGCTGCAATAATTTATGAGATGAGGATTGACTAAGCAGCATTATCTCCTCAAGTCTTCAGGTCTAAGCTTAAATCCTTCCTTTTTCTGAAATCATTTCCTCCATAGCTGCAACAACCTAGCTTCACTGCCCTTTGGAAGTTGACTATTGCCTGGCTGATCTCATACCTTTCCTATGGCTACTATTTTAAGAGAGGCTGAGCGCCTAAGAATAAGCAGAGGGAGGGAACTAATGCAGAACTAATGGGGGTGGAAGATGGCAGAGTGGGTTACGTGCTGGAGCGTCAGGTTGACGGAGCGGGTTCAAGCCCCGTTAGTGCCCCTAGCGGCTTTCACACAGGCAGTAATGCCTCCTAAGCCACTTTAAATCATGCTAAGTAAGTAAGTTTTAAGATGAGGATCTGGTCGAATATTTGTTTGTTTGCACAGAAAGTTTTGAAAGGAGGTAGCTAGGTTCCTTGTAATAAAGTGTTTTGTATGCCAGGAGGCATATTGAAAAGTGCATCCCTTCTTTAATTGGATGCCAGTGGAGGCCCTTGCAAAATGGGTCATGCGCTCTAGTTTTGGGGTTTTAGAAACTGCCCATGCCCGTGAGTTTTAAACTTTTTGGAGTTTAACAAGGTTGGACTTAGAGATGCCAAAAAAAAATGGGGGGAAAATATTTTGCTTTCAACACCATTATATAAAATTAATCTAAATGATGCTACTTATCTGAACAGAACGACTGATATTGATTCAAAATAACACCAATCGTGACGTAATCAGTGGCGTCATTTGGAGGCAGGGAGCATGGCCTCCCAAAAAAAATGAAAAAATTCATTTATAATGTATTAATGCGCAAAAAATTGCAAACAATTGCCAAAAATATAAAAATTGCAAATTTGCCAACAGCATTGCCAAAATTGACTAAAATTTGTGCAAAAGGTTTATTAAAATTTGCAAAAATTTGCAAAAAATTATCTTCGCCCCCAAGAGAAGCAAGCGTGAAATGACGCTACTGGACGTAATCAATGGTACATGATAATATATTACAAAGGATAAAAGGCTGAAAATAATACTAAGTCCACAACAAAGAATTTGTAAAGGTGGTAGTGAGCTACCTTAGAGATGCCAAAAGAAGGGAGTTGCAATTCTAGACAAGGAATTGAGCATTTGCAGGTTTATTTGCTTTCCTAATAATATATTCCTAATAATGTACAAGTCACAAAGGTGGTAGTGAGCTACCTTACAGGTTCTGACATTGTTTTCAGTTGCTCAATTAATTAAGGCACTTTAATGTTCTACCGTATTATGATGATGTAGACCCTACTCAGATACATTATATGTCATTTCAGCTGTGTTGCTATCTATCTATCTATCATTTATCGATGGGTGAGCACCTACTTCTTGGTAGAATTTAGCTGCTAAGTCGAAATTTCCATTAACTTCCGCTTCACGTGCAAAATGTTTCAGCTGGACTGAGTCTGTGAGAGGACATGGAACTGGCTTCTGGTCTTCAATTGCAAGAATCTTTCCCAATCCAACATGCATTTCATCAATCAAATAAACATAGAGTTCACTAAGAAATGCCTAGAGATAGACAAAAAAGCAGCAAACAATATCAAATGCAAATCCATGGTTTATTGCATAATAATAATAATAATAATAATAATAATAATGATAATAATAATAATAATAATAATAATGGGGTGGGAAGTTAGCAGAGTGGTAACAACATTGGACGATGGAGTAGGAGGTCGCGGGTTCGAGTCCTGCAGGAGCTCTAAAGGTCGACTCAGCCTTTTTCGTGGTGGTAAAATGAGGAGCAGTGGTAAAAATCTCTGCAATAAGTCAAACAGGTATGCTATGTGATACACTAGCCCCATATCCGTGGCATTGCACGTCTGGCTGAGGGCTATAGAAACGGAGATCAGTGCCGCATTATGAGCCCGTGTTATTATTATTATTATTAAGAATGATTAACAACTGATGTGGGAAATGATTTAGCATCATAAACATCTATGACAGGATTGCTCTGTTGAAATTATCCACACAGAAAGAACCAGTGGTGAAAGTCAGGGGGGACGTGGGGGAACTAAGTTCTCCCACCTTTTTGGACCCTGAAAATGTTTTCCCATAATTTTTCAATATTTGTTCCAATATTCTAAAAGCACCATGTACTTGTTGCAAAACCATTAAGCTAAGATTTAAAAAGCGCTACATAAATGTAAATGATGGCTACCCATAGTTCGTTAGTGTTAAGTTAGGGTTAGGGTTAGAGTTCCCCCACCTTTTTTCACAGACTTTCAGCACTGGAAAGAACCCAGCTATGTCTACAGTCTTTCTGTATACAAGTGGGGTCAAAGCATCAAAGATGGTGCTGTTTCCTTGAATGTGTCTATTTTGGAGGTGCTTGGACTATCATCGGTTAACCCCTTTCTTCCCATGAAAGGTATAGCCAATATTTTAACCACTGTTGTACATCCTGCACAAAGCAGATTAATAGTACATATCTTGCCTTTCAAAACATTCAGGAAAGCAGAATACCAGTAAGCCCATAAATTGCAACCATTCAATTTATTGCAGCGTTATGCCTTACTGAACCCGTTGTCCTAAAAAAAACTGTTCAAATATGATATTGTCTCATTTCCTAGGTACCCAAAGCTAGTAAAAGCTAAACTCTAAGCATGCTAGAAACTACGTGCCTATCACTAACCTGGAGTTGATTATTATCCTGAAAATTACTTGTGTTCAAGTACTTTTCGCGAACTATTTTGACAACAGAAAACTTCAGTTGCTCCTTGAAAGCCAAAAACTTCCCACTGACATTGAGATCATATAGCAGTTTCTGGCGTCTAAATTTTGTACAACTTTGCCATTAAATGAACAGTTGTTACTGAAAGTCAAAACTGCTAATTATTTATTATACATGACAATCATAAAACACAATTTTAGAATAAGGTTAATAAATCACAGGCATATTTATTATTTAAGCTGTACTTAACACCAGCAATTGCTTTTCTTTACTGATAACTCAATTTCTAATTAGTCAATAGTTGATGGCCCTCGAGGACCAAGCCTTGAAGGATGCCACAAAACAGATCATTAGGAGTTCAGATATTCTTGTTTATTATCACTGATCAGTGGCGCCTCCAGGATTTGGCAAGTGGGGGGGCCGTTGGGCTGGCAACTTCTAATCATGGGGGGAAACATTTGTTGTTAGGTATGTAGTATTAAGTATAGGGTCCCAACAGAGGGGCCACTGGGGGGCCAGGCACTCGATAGGGGCATGGGCCCCCTGACCCCCCTGTGGTGCAGCCACTGTCACTGATTGAGTATGAGGATGTAAATACAATGGAAACCAATGTAAAGTAGTGCCAGAAATTTCAAACCAATGTTCAAGACAATGAATAATAGACTCATCAACAGTATCAAAGGTGGTAGATAGGTCAAGAAGTAAAAGAGCAGTAACTTTCCCAGCATTAATAGACTGCACAATGCAGTCATGAACTGCCAACAGAACTGTTTCAAGAGAATGATATTTTCAGTAAGTAGAATGTTGTCTATTCAGCTAAGTTTTACCTGCACAAAAGCTCTTGTGCACATATAACTTCAAACTGTGATAATATAATCCTAGATATCGTAAAACTCAATTATAGAACACACTTCTTTCAGCGATGGAATACATTGAAGCTAAAAAGGTTATTATATAAGAGAAGAAATGGTGCATAGAAAAATCAAAGTTACGTGTAGTTTGACTTCTTACATTTAAGTATTCATGTATTTTTATAAAACACATCACTATCATGATGCAACATAGGAAGAGAGAGAGAGAGAGAGAGAGAGAGAGAGAGAGAGAGAGAGAGAGAGAGAGAGAGCACCATTTGAAGAATTAGCATTGTAAAGCAGAGACTATAATCCAGGTATCTTACTTTTCTTCAGGTGAATTTGATGGATATGAGCAATGGCTGTTGTTGAATTGATCTCTATATCAATAGCAAAAATATGAAGTAATTTGAAAAATAAAGAGTAATCATTCATACTACAGCAAAACTAAATGGATATAAATGTGGTAAGTATCTGTTTCTTATTAGATAATTTATTAAGAAATTGGTTTAATACAATATATTGGCTATTTGCTTGTCAAAATATTACACCACTGTCACCACACACACACACAAATACATATCAATTTGACATTCCAATCATTGCGTACAGAAATCTTAATTATTTACTTCAAAACAACATTAGATTACAACAGAAATAATAAATAGATAAACAACAATATAGTTGAGACAGATTATAACTGTGTGATAATTATGATAATTAATTTATGTCTTTTTTATGTAGCAGATTAGTTTATAAAATGATTGCACATAATGTTTGCATAATCACTATACAAAGTGCAGTATAGTTAGGCCTTTAAATAACGGAGTTTTTAACTATAGCCATGAAAAAAATTGCTCCAGAATTTGGCCCTTTGCGTGAAAAGTTTGCAGACTGGTGTACTAACCGCTCAGTTATGTCTGCTATGGATAAAACTTAAAGAACTAAGAGCACTAACCTGCTCATAACAAAGTACAATATAATTTATAATCAACTTAGTGTTTAGTCTGACTACATGTAAACTAACCATAGAAGCTCATGATAATGCTTACCTGAATTCATCTAGCAATAAGTTGGCAATGATGCCAACTTGGTTATGAAAATCACAAACTGCCTGTGCAAAGAAACATAAAGAACAAAGACAACCTTAGGTGTAACTACAAGAGAGTAGCTGTAGCCAGGCAAAATAATTATAATTAATCAGTGGTGCAAACCTGGTCAGAAAAACGGTCATGTCCTAATAATGTCTTATGCCGGGACTTGGACAATGGACATAATTGTATTAATTTTATAGTCAAAAACACCCATGTTCACATCCATAAGGACAGGATCTGTGCAAAAAAATACTCATGTCAGGACATGAGGACATGGGTTGTGTTTGCGGCCATGAAAATAACATTAAAATATATAGCAATTAAGCCAGTCATTTGAAAAACATAATGCATGGCATTAAACTGGTCAAATGTATTATTGAAACCTAGAGAACTGAATTATATATACAGTGAAACCCACTTAATTGCATAGGTGCCGTGCAAGCCTTGCTTATGCGATTAACTGGGCTATGCAAATAGCCGGGACGTCTGATAATTAATTGTACGCACAAAACACTGGTTTGGGTTTTTATGTTGTTATGCGATTATGCGGGTTATGCAATTTAAGCGGTATGCGATTAAGTGGGATCCACTGTAATATATATTATATATAATATAACAAGGTTTAAAGTTGTTCAGTAGGGACTGCTCTGTGTGAGAACCACTGTCGTTCCCTTCCAATCTAATATCCTAAGGTACTGGGGTTTATTTTGAGCTCGTTCACAGTTGTAGCCATTACTATTCCATGGTTAAGATTGGAAAATAAATTGCAAAAGATATTATAAGTTACATAAAACCTTTTGAGCACTGTCAGTTTTCTTTGGAAATAGAGACCTTGGTGGAGCCAGTTCAGAAACGCTTCAACGAAACAAGCAAAGAGCATCTTTGCAATATCTTAGCTTTCAAAGAGTTTATTTTTAAAAAAATCATATTCTTAGCTACAGTTTTACTGCTACAATCAGGGGTGTAGCCAGGAATTTGATTTGGGAGGGTATAAATGTTTGGGAGGGGGGTTATAAACCTTAACCATAAACCATAAAAACTACATATAAACGACATATAAATCACATAAAAAACTTTAAGGTAGACTGATTTTGGGGGGTATATATACTGATATACCCCCCGTCGCTATGCCCCTGGCTACAATGATAACTACTACTCCATAACTACTAATAAAGCAATAACCATTACCAAAATTATTAATCCAGCTTCTACTTTTATTATTTCTATAACTCAGAAGATGCTTTCACTATCATCACGTGAAGTGAATTGTTTCCATTATTACTGTTGTAATAACAATTTCAAATACATCATCTTCTAGCAGCCAGTTTCAGTTACATTTATGTAAATAACAATTTCAAAACTCAAAGCGTCATTTACATACTGCAATGAATATCTAATCTAATCTTAAACTTCTATAGCGCCACTTCATAATGCACAGAAGCATCAACCGATGGCACACCAAATCCAAATAATTAAAGATCCAGGTCAAATCCTGGGTATCCGGCCAGGCAAACGGGTGACAGTCTATGGTGGATAGGCCAGGTGATTATGTTTAACAATCATTTATACAACCAATGAATGACTGGTTGAATGAATCTTCCATACTACAATAGAGTTAGTGCAGAGTGCATGCACGTAATAAAGCTAACAGAATTGCATAAATAGTGAGGGAACAAAACTTGAAGATTGAAATTTCTTCCATATAGGTATGCTGATTTCTTTAATATGCCACCACAATGGCAATATGGCAGGAAATCCCAAAATGTTAAAAATTTTGAGAATTTAAAATGAAACATTCACAAAATCTTGTCATAGTTTCTTGTTATCTAACTTTTGTTTTTAGAAAATCAATCAATCAATCAACTTCTATAGCGCCACTATCATAATGACCAGGGCATCAGCCGATGGTGCACCAAATCCAACTAGCATTAGAGCCAGGTCAAGCCAGAAGATCAGTCCAAAACAGCGGGAGAGCAATCTAAGGAGGATAAGCCAAGTCAAAAGATATGTTATGAATGTTATGGGGTAGAAGTTATTGCATATAAAGAGCAGATGACAATCTGTAAGATGCTTAGTAAAGAGTCAATACACAATATACATCCTGGAAGTCTGTTAATATAGGATAACAATGAAAATGATATTCTCTGCTTCCCAAAAATTCACACATACTTGAGTTTTAGGTCAAAAACAAACTGATTATTTTTACAAGAATCCACTGCAACTGCTACTATGATAAATAAGCTAATTTCCACACAATTTTGCACTAATAATAATAATAATAATAATAATAATAATAATAATAATAATAATAATAATAATAATAATAATAATAATAATAATAATAATAATAATAATAATAATAATAATAATAATAATGTGATTTTAAGTGGTTTACGAGGCTAAGTAAGCCTGTGTGAAAACCATTATGCAGAACAAGCATTTGGTTTAATAGTTAGTCATTAAACATTCCTTCAGGAGGCACGAAATTGGGTTGAAAGTTGTTTCAGCCCACAGATTTTTTAGAAACGAAACAATATTTCCAAGATATTTAGATTTTAGACGGAAATAAAACAGAACTAACCTCATGGCAAGTTCAGCAGCATCTTTCTTACGTATCAGTGGTCTATGAAGTTCAATTTCAATCATAAGGTAGGACTTGGCTTCAACATAATGCATCCCTTCGACGTTCACCGGCTCAACTGAATCAGCATCACTCCCTACTTCATTCACTGGCTTCAAACTTGATGCCTGCACGTGACAGGAAAGAAAATTACAACCAATGAGGGACTGTCCATTAATTACATCAACAATTTAGGGGAGGAGGGGGTTTGAACAAGTTTGACAGGCGGGTCAAGAGAAGTTGACGTCAACAATTTCACTTTTTATAAATAATCAAAAAAAGGAAATTTCATGAAATACTACTTACTACAATGGAAAAAACATGGCAAAAAAGGTCATCACCACCACATTTTGACACTCGAGCAAAACAAAGGGAAAAAACGGTCATCACCACAAAAAATAATAACCTTGTTATTGGGACCTGTCATTGATCTTGGGGGGGTCAACAGTTTTTGACGTAATTATGGGGGGGGGGGGTAAGTGAAAGTTGACAGTTGTTGACAAGGGGAGAGGTCAAAAATTGCCCAAAAATTTTTGACATAATTAATGGACAACCCCTAATAAGATAGATAAACAGACACAAAGTACTTTAAATTGGTAAATTGAATATTCAATAATTGCTATATAAGTATGAAATGTGCAGTGTCATGTTGTCTGGTAATGGTGTATGCAAATCAGCGGACATGTACTACAGTTTTACAGCAGATTAGGCACAGACCAAGAAATATTGTTACCCAATCCTAATGTTGTCCTGACCACTTACTCACTGACTTATTTCACTTAAACTAGTACCCAGAATGTCTTTCAAGGATTGCAGAGTTAACAGTGGCTTTAATAACGTACAGCGGGACATTTTGGATTAAAAATAAACACTAATGAAACAAAAATAATGCCAATCACAAAGAAAGTGGGAGAATGGCCAATAGTTACACAGAATGGAAAAGAAATTGAAATGCTGAAGAACTTAGTTTACTCGGGAAGTGAATTCGAAGTGCAGAGGGAGGTTCGGATTTGGAGGTCAAAAGAAGAATAGCAATGGAAGGATCTATATTCAGCAGGCTACGTACCAAAATTTTCAAAGGACATGACATTGGGATGGAAAAAAAGAATTCTCAGCTCTTGTGTAACACCAATATTATCCTTGTGGAACTTGCAATCCTAAGACGTTGCAATCAGCTACTGTGTGCGTGTGTGCGTGTGTGCGCGCGCGCATGTGTGCATGTGCAAACTGCAAAAGTGAGTTAAATGAATCCTGTTACACGTTGAAAGAACATCACTAATGTTTCTAGGCCTTTCCTTATATATAATTAATTAGTTAAAAGTAAAAAGAAAATGTAACCATCTGAGAAAACGCAAACTGCAAACATTAAATTAGATGACTCCAATGTTACAAAATAGAGTGGCATAAGAAATTACAGTTCAGGTTCGCAACCAATCTGTGCAGCAAAACAGTTAGAAGCCTTAAATCAATCAAACACTTAACTATAAAAACCAACAGCTCCAGAATAATTTGCCATACATAACTTTCCTAAAACTGAAGCCCTGTCTTCAAGCTTTGTGCCAGTTTTTTTACGAGATGTAGACTACAGAAAATGATATGCACAGATAATCAATTTATTTCAAATGGCATGTTCAGGATGGCAGCAGTGTTCCCTGGAAGCTGTGCGCATGTATGCACCACGCACACGCGCAAAGATAATAAAGCAAGCTGCCAAGCTCACAAAAAAAATTGAGTGCACGCATTTTCAAGAAACTTTTCATTGCTTTCATACATGAACTTAGTGATAAAGATGGCGCCACACAACTCTTCACTTTCTTGTGAACTTGTGTAATGGCTGCATACAATTACTGTACTAACTTCTAACTATGGCAAAAGTTGGCTTTCCATATGTTAAAAACATTACACCAGAGCACATGAAATCGGCCCAAATCAACCATGTCTTAAAGCACTGTAAAATCTGCCAACGCACAGCCTTTATACATTGACAATTCAAAAAATCCTTTGCAGATTCACCATTTAAAACCACATTTTCATAATTTTCCCCTCTATCCTGCTTCAAACTGTGCTAAAACATTACCCCAGTCAAACTCATCTTTGACTTAGAGTGCTTCAAATCGGCCCAAATCACCCATGTCATAAAGCACTGTAAATCCTCAGAGCATGCAAAAGTTAACTTTCCATGTAAAATTTATCATACCATAAATTTCATGCACATATAGACTACGACAAATTAGAAGAAACATTTATGGCAGTGCCTTCAAAGCCAGAATTTTTTGTACTCATGCTGCATCCAATTAGAACCATGAAAGAAGGTCTTAAGACAGACAGAAGGGGAAAAATTGGGCACAGAATTTTCAAACATCCTGATTATCACTAATTATAATTAATGAAAAGAGGAAGGTGATATTTGAGGAAAAGTTGCTAAATGTCACCAAAATCTGCAAAAAAACTCAAATTGCAAGAATTGTCATTTTGGAAATCTCTGAAGGCTCCTAAAATGAACGATTTGGGTCTGTTGATGATTGTGTACAAGCCACTGGGGATACTGAAGGCCATAAAGAGGTGGGTATGACTGTACTACTAGATGAAGGGCTTACAAATTTGAATATTTACCCCAGTAATTGCCTGTAAAACTTGGATTATGTCTTACAACCTGCTTGCTCAAAAGATTTCCTGATAGTGCAGTTAGCCATTTGCTAAAGAAGGGACAAGGACTTTAAAACTGCTTGAAATAGTGGCACTGCACCATATCCAGGGCTGGGCATCACTGTTCTGGTGACACTGAATTCTTATAAACAACATAGAAATAAATGTAGAACAGTGTCATTATAAGGATGCTGCTTGCCAATATTGCCTGATTATGTCATTCAATATTCTCAAAGTCTCATTTTATTTCACAATTTATGACACATTAATGGCAAAACAATCATGCATAAACTGCAGTATAGGAAGACACAAAATATTAAGTGTTGAAGTGGAGAGGCATGCAAAAGCCATATTCAACAAAGAGCCTTTTAACAACTTATTATAAAATATTGATCTGGAATTCGGTCTCAAACGCCGTACGCAGGTCTAACACACAGCTGTGCTTACCATATTTACAGGAATGCACATTTGATAATCTAATAAACTAACCACACTAATGAACTAATTAGCAAGCAAATTTCTATGACATCACATAAAAGTTGAATGACAAACAGACACAGATGGCACAATTTCCAAAGTGCAAAATAGAATTCTACCTGAACATCTGCTTTCAGCTTCACTTGTAATGGTTTGACATTATGTATGGCAAGATAGACATTTATAATTTTTCGATATTTCCAGTTAAACAACTCTAAGTTCTAACAACACTGGGACAACAAGAAGTAACCGCAATTCCTACTATAAAAGCAAACTAGTACTCTGCATCATCTGACTACTAAATAAAGACACTGACTACTTCTGTAAAGCATACTAATTAAAATATAGGTACTTCATTTCACAGACATGATATAAAGAAATGTGACCCAGTGTTTCTGGCCTAAAGTCATTGTCTTCAATTAGTTCTACTTTGCTTGTTATAATCTAACATTTCCTTTAAAATATTCTTTCTGATATAATATACTTTCCAACTTGAGAGCAAAGCTCAATCAGAAGAACTTCACGATAAAATAGTTCAGGGTTAGTCCTATCAGGTTTACCTACATACTTTTGTGAACAAAAATTCAATGTATACCTGTTTCTTTTCAAGCTTTGCAAGAGATTTCACGTCATCTTTCTTCACAGTCGGTTTTGAAGTTGGTGATGTGTTGGTACGCATCATTATTCCATTTGCAATTACAACAGCTTCTTCTGCAATACCAAAGTGCCTCTCAGTCTACAATCAAATATTAATTGTTAAACAAAATATGAACTCTATAAAACCAATCTATGCATAAGGATTTAAATTTCAACAACAATGTCTCTACAGAACCTTGAATCAAAAAACATATTCAAAGCTCTAAATATCATAATACAAGTTACTGGATTTGCAGATTCGGCTGAATTTATTATTATTATTATTATTATTATTATTATTATTATTATTATTATTATTATTATTATTATTATTATTATTATTATTATTATTATTATTATTATTATTATTATTATTATTATTATTATTATTATTATTATTATTATTATTATTATTATTATTATTATTATTATTATTATTATTATTATTATTTGCCAAATGAATACATTGTCAATGATGGGGCTCAGTGAAGCTATATTCACCTATTTCATTTTAATAAAGCATTTTTTGGTCAATTGCTAAATTGTTATCTACCTTTTTAAACAGTTCATGTTCACCAAATGCTGTTACTTTGAATGCACCTCTTATTCTTTTCACTAAAAATAAAAATAAAATCTCTTTCACTCTCAAATTATTTAAAGACACTCTTAATATCATAATAAAATTCACTTTGATTCAACAAAAATAATATATCCCCTCATCAAACTCTAAATTAATTTTAGAACATGTAAAAATTCAGGTTAAATATTAATGTAGATCCCAAATGTGCTATGAAGCATTAATACCGATAGCAATTATTCATTTATTAGGACATAGCTGTCGATTTCTGTAGTTAATAATGTAAGGCCAATATATTAAAGCTTTTAAGGGCAGAGACCCAGAAGGTTGAAAGTATTCTAAAACAAGATTTTTGCTAAGGCTGAATCCAGGGTTGTGAAGCCAATTGATTATTACAATGCATTTGGTTTTAGTTGTATTACCAATGATCCTGACAATTTTTCTATAAATAAAGAGGTAACTTTGCTGCAAATAAACTCCGATTAAGTTTCTTTTAAACTTACCTCCAGGATATAGTAAAGGAGAAACATCAATAAAAGCAATGCCATGAAAATTTACTGCATCATCATCCTACAAAAAAATGAACAAATCAGAAAAATAATATTGAGACACAAAATTGTGAGCTATTAAACTGGCATTTGCAGCTGATTATGCACTTTTAATTAGAACACAAAATAAAGCGGTAACACAGCAACTCACTTTTGCTTTTGGCTTTCCAGCACCTGCTAACGTTGTCCGAAATACTTCCACTGGAAGATACCGAGACTTTGCAATTCTGTCCTTAAAACTGTTCAAAGAACGTTCGCACGCATCAGAAATCCATAAATATGCAGTACTGGACAAACTAGTCAATACAAATACATATTAATAGTGTTTCAATGTAATAAGGAGTAATAATGAAATAATAACTGTTTTCTCAGTTTTCAGTATGGATAGATTTTTACCAACATCAATCATATACAGTGGTGGTTCCACCAGGTTGACGACTGGGGATGCATCTCCCCCACACCGGGGTTCCGGATGACCTTGTTTTGCTTGTCAACCTATTTTCTGGTGAGTTTTTAAAAAATTGAGTGAAAAATACTGCAAATGACCTTCTTTTTCTTGCTTGTTGGCCTTTTTGGCAAAGTTTCTTAACATTTAGTGAGCAAAACACTACTAACAATGACCTTTTTTCTCTCTTTTCTTGTTTTTCTTTTCACTTTGCATCCCCCCACCAACTTCCAATAAATGTTTTTCACCCCCCCCCTCCCACCAAGAATTCCTGGAACCGCCACTGATCATACATAATGACACATTTCTTGTTGATTCTCGAGTCCCACAACTGTGCTAATAGCAAAGCTCTACTGCATTTCCGACAGAAAGTTACGAACGATCGAGCTGAAGAGCTGTCCAAGAAACAACGCCGTTCTAAGTTCCACGTCACGTGAAGTTTCTCGTTCTCCACGGTTCTTCGAAATTCCTGCTCATCAGGTGCCTTCAGATCACCACTTTGATCTTCAATTGTGTCAGAGGCTATTTTCCTACCAACAGAAATTGTCTATGGGACTGACACACATTCTTGCTTAATTTAAACATTGTATTGTCTAATAGATGTGACCAACAAAAATACATATAAACCATAAGCAGTTCTTTTATTTCTACATGGCAGAAAATCAAATTGATGTCAGTATCATAAAAATTAGCAAGAAAATGCTCTTCAAATGGGTACAAAATCGCCAATAAAACTTCTTACAATCAATCTTTCATTGATATAGGCTACTGGTGACATAACATAAAATAATTCCATCATATCCGAAATTGACCACAAACTTACTTGCAATATACTAGAATTTCTATGCAAAAAAAACATCAATCAATGCATAAATTTGAATAATCGAATGATTAAATCAGAGGTGCATGCAAAATAAAAAATCAACAACTGAATAATTTAATTAATTATCAATAAAAGAATCAGTGACCAAATGGCTGAATAAGAAGTGAATGATTGATTGTTCAGTCAATCAAAAAAACCAATCAATTTACTGAAATCATCCTGCACTTACCGATCTGCAATGTAAACAGCTGATCCTTGTGCAGTGCCAGGTATCGCCCACTTAATCTGTTTATTTGGAATTTCTTTGTCATATCCTGGTCTAACTTGGCCTCCAGTAAAAACCACTACATTATCTTTCTGAAAAAATGCAACGCTGACATATAACCACACTTAATACAGATGTTTATCTGTAATGCAAAACAAAAAATTACAAATCAATGAAAATATTTCAAATTTTTTGTCCTTGCTGCACATTCCACATAAACAAATCAACCAACCAACTGCTTTGCTCGGTACTTTGTCATAATCACAATACAAACATATCAAACAAACACAAATACAAACATAGATTTTTATTACCCTTAGCAGAACAACAGATATCATCTTTGGCCTGATCCAAATTTGCATTCAGGTCAACTAATATATTTTCAGACTTAAATAATTTTCTTCCATGCAATGTTCTATCCTCGGACTTCAGATCTTGACGACGTACTGATAATTTTTGAACAGAGATGCAAACCATGAGATCTGGGAACCAATGGTGCTTACCTTAAAAATACTAACGTCATTAACATGTTCAAAATTGAAGGCCTAATTCAAACAACAAAGAATATTAGCTATTAAATTAACTTATTAAGACAACTTATTATGCAACTAATGTTATATAGTGGATTAACTTTTGACTGAGAAGGCAAAAGGAAAATTGGCAGTCGTTGCAACAAATATTGAGAATAAAGAGTTTACGTTTGTATAAAATGTACCTCGCCATTGCTGGGCAGTGGAGTAGCAGCCACGTAATTCAAACCAGGAGACATGTTCCATGACTCTGGAGGGGCAAACAAGGATTCTACAGTTATGCTGACAATGTTTGTCTCTTCTGCAGTTAGTTCTTTTGTTATCGCATCACTCAGGGTCAACTGAACCTCTAATTCAGGCTGCAATCAAAATATATAATCATCAAATAACATTGTTCATCTAGAACAGCGGTTCTCAACCTTTATAGCGCTGCAACCCCTTCAATTCAATTCCCCATGATGTGGCGACCCCCCTCAACTGTAAAATCACTTTCGTTCATAATGTAAACTGCTAAAATAATAATGCTATGACAATTAAAATGTTCAAAATCATTATATTATTCGATTGTCTCCAATGTCTATCCTCGAATGACAATTATAGTTTTGAAAAATAGAAACTACCAATGAGAAAATTTTTACAATTACAAGCTTTGCACATCAAAAAAGAGACAACCCCATATTTCCGAAGGTTTCAGGCGACCCCAGGCAAATCGTCATTCAACCCCCGTCGGGGTTGCGACCCACAGGTTGAGAACCTCTGATCTAGAACAACTCTTCTATTGACTTAACAGATTGAAAAAGTGTGCTTCAGACTTTTTGGCATTAGGAAGTTGAAACAAAAAAGGAAAAGGTGGCTGTTTAGATTTGAAACAGGAATCCCCATCCTTCTTGCAAGTAAAGTAACAAACCTCAACTGCCTCTGATTAGAATTAATGCTAAATAAATTCATCGTTAAATGTCCCAATCTAGCTACAAAGAACTGACAATTACAATTTAACATTTGGCAGTCAACCATTTAGAATGTATTATAGTAGTTAATCAGAGTTCCAACAACTTTAGAGTAATAGAATCTAATTCTCAGAACAATTTACCTTAGGATGATCAGAATGAAGACTATCCAATGGAGACCCGGCACTTGGAATAATCTGTATCTTTTGTTTATTCTGTGATTCACCTTTAAAAATCAGTGCTAAATATAAATGGTTACAATAATCAAATTATACCTGAAGCTTTCAATATTTTCAGACGTCTGTCAAGCAGAGTCGTAACTAGGGTTTTCGGCGCCCGGAACGAGATTTCCATTTTGCGCCCCTAAATTTCTAAATTTCAGTGATGACCTTTTTTTTAGTCGTCAGTTTTCTTATTCCTTTCATATAAATAAATAAACACTACATTTTTGGGGTAATGAACTTTTTCTTAGTCGTCACGGCTCTTCTTTTATTTACACCCAGTAAATTATTTTATTCACACTCAAAAAAGCGCCACCCCATGTCAAGAAAGTAGTCTTGCTATAAACTCATAATATTCAAATAAAGACTGATTCAAAGTTTGGCAAAATATATTAAATTTTCCAAATTCAGTGAATATATGGCAGCTACGAATACAATTTTAGACTTCAAATTAGTCAAATTTAAACAACAAAGTCACACATTTACAGCCATGTATCAAACCTGCTATTTAATGGATATGAAAGCTATTAAAGGAGATGAATTGGAATAATTTGTCACAATGTTTATGAAAAATGTAATTAAAAATTTTCCTATCAATTAAGCAGGTCATGTTTACTTCAGCAGTCATCAACTTTAAAGTATACATATGGTATTGTTACATTTCAGCCAATTTCTATAGGCATTTGTGTCAAAATAGCAGTGCTCAGCAAGCTTAATATTTTATTTAAAATATCCTAATATCAAACAAATGTTTAAAATGATACATTGTTATGCTACTATATGTGATATTCTACAAGAGAGATTTCCTACCAGTCAATAGTGGCATAATGTCAATTGCACATTGTCCAAGAATGGCAGTTTTATCTTCCTTCTGTTTCTTTTCTTTAGGCAAAACCTCTATAAATGTGCCTAACAATACAATAAACAAAACTGTGCAGTGTTGGAGATTTTATTTAAACCCCTGGCTAATCCTAACCTCCCAAAAACAAATGCTTACAAGCAGTTTCTGTCATTCATTGAATTTAAGTCCTCAACCCCCCCCCAGCTCAAATTTCACAGCTCCAACACTGAAACTGTGTAACCAACTAAACAAATTTTTAAAAACAACCAATTTACTGAGTATAATAATAATAATATTAATAATAATAATAATAATAATAATAATAATAATAATAATAATAATAATAATAATAATAATAATGCAAATTGATTCCTGCTTTTTAAATACAAAGAAGATCAATTCATTATTGGGGTCCAGAAATTCGGCTCAACATTGCACAGTTCAATTAAAAGAACATGACGGTTTCCACTCCAAAGCTAGAACAGTGTTGCAAAGGAACCGACAGACAGCACTGTTGTGGCCATCATCCAGAGTACCGGCATATACTCCAAAGGTACATTTGTAAGGTTAAAATTTCTACAGCCCAATGACCTTCTTGATGCCAAACCAACTTAGAGTTTTCAAGCTGACAATTACCGCTAGTGCTACAGTAGGCTATAGATATGCAAAATTCAGAAGAGTGATGAAACCAATTAAAACCAAATTTTCGTGTGTCCCCAGCTTAGCTGAGTCAAACTGTACTAGAATTGTCAATATATTCTGCCTCAATTTTATTCGTGAGCATTTGAAATGCCCCGAAAAATGGTGAGCCATTTCAAACAACACTATACAAAGTCTTTCAGAAATCAAATGTCTGTCAAATGTCTAAAAAATCGAACGAGAGATAAGAAGGGGCTTAAGAGAGCTGGTTTCTTGTATGACAAGTTCTATAGACCACAACAATATTACGGTAATCATCAAGTACACAAGATCTTGGCAATAATCTCAATTACTCTCAAGCATGGGCGCCCGCACATTGGGGCAAGAGGAGGCACATGCCCCCCCTGGAAAATGAAACTACCAATATTTTACATTGAAATTTGAAAAACTTGCTAAAATATTAACTGCGACCATTGTGTTAACATGTGTTTTGCCCCCTCCTGGAAAAATTTGTGATGTAACTGTGACCATTGTTTTGCCCCTCCTGGAAAAATTTATGCGGACGCCCATGCACTCAAGAATGATATCCATGGAGCAGACAGTGTCTGGTTGACCTGCTCATTCACATCCAAATCCGGAATTTCTTCAATGCTCTTGTTTGGGTTTTCCCAAAAGCAGTGAAATGCAATGATTAGAAACAGGCCTAAGATATAAGCCAAATAGAATTTTGAACTTACAGTGGTTCTCACACAGGGCAGTCCCTACGGAACCACTTTAAACCTTGTTATATTATTCTTATATTATATTATTATATTATATTAACTTTTACAAATTCTCAGTATTACTTACATATAATCGGTCTAGAGACTAAGTCATCAAGAGCCGATGAGTCATCAGATGCTACCGTCATCTGTGCGCTGTAGTTAATTTCTGAAACAGCTTCAGAAGAGCAATCTATTTTTCCAGATTCACCAAGAATCTTTTCACCAAACTCAATCTTCACAGTGACCTGAACACTGTCACCTTTATGTCCCCTCTGAAAAAAACAATTATTTCAAGATTGTCTCACTATTTCAATGCAGGAGCAATAAGCCCAGTCAAACAGGTATGTTTTAAGACCAGATCTGAAAGATGATAAATTGTTAGTTATACAGAGTTATATTGGCAATGAACAGAGATGTAGTACTTGGTACTTGTACTTGTACTCGAGTTGTACTCAGTACAAATTTTAATACTTGTACTTGTACTTGTACTCGGAGGCCAGGTACTTGTACTTGTACTTGTACTGGAGTTTTAGGAATGCAAGTACTTGTACTTGTACTGGAGGCCAGGTACTTGTACTTGTACTTGTACTTGAGGCATTGTGTACTTGCTACATCTCTGGCTACATGTACTTCAATGGTACCAGTAATGCTGTTTCTTTAGGCTAATGACAAGCACATCCTCACAGATGGCCAAGTACCTGGAACTCAACGATATTTATGATTAAGCCACTGATACCATTGTATTTTGGAACAGTGAAGTTAATAGAAAGGAGTTCAACAGGCTGTATAATGCAACCATTAGAGACCTCAGTGTGCCTGCTTCTGGCGCACCAATTAAGCGTATTTAGCCAAACTGGCTTTAGTCGCGAGACCGCATAGGGTTAATATGACCGATGCAAGACTATCATCTCTTTTTTTAGTGCAACTGTGATGATATTTAGATGCTAATAGTGTCAATTTTATTCGTCTTCGGACAAACTGTCCGAGGACAAAATGTCACGGACAAAATGTCATGTAGAAAATGTCATGGGGACAAAATATCAGCGGAAAAAATGTCAATGTCAAAAATGTTGTACTAGTACTTGGAGGCCAGGTACTTGTACTTGTACTTGTACTCGGAGGCCAGGTACTTGTACTTCAAACTCGGAGGCCAGGTACTTGTATACTTGTACTCGGAGGCCAGGTATCTTGTACTTGTACTCGGAATTTTTGAATGCAAGTACTTGTACTTGTACTTGTACTCGGAGGCCAGGTATTTGTATGAATTACTTGAAGCATTGTGTACTTGCTACATCTCTGGCAATGAATTCCAAAGACTAGAACAAAACACACTGAGAAACAACTAGTGCCAATGACTATGCCAGAATATGGAACAACAACATCAGAAACAGAAGTACAGACAGAAAGCTGAAAATAAAACATAAAAACAGCATTATGATCAGCAGAAGAAATAACAGAATGATTGATCTCACCAAGTGATGAATATTCAGAAGTTTTACAGTAAATGACTCTACGTTGCCTCCTCCCTCTGCCATTTTGGATTCTGCAGAAAGATACAATTTTTAAAATCTCTAGACTCTCGTATGACAGATAACATGGAACCAAACATACACCAAACATAACTACTGTATATGAAAATGTATCAAAATACAAATACTGTAGTTCCTATGCATTGTTGCACAATGGAAATGGAATGGGGTTGCATGCATCTCCTAAAGCCTCTGCTACTCAACTATCTACAGGGGCCACCTACATGCAGTATTCCTGAGCAAGCAGAGCGCTTGGTAGATGGCCGAACACCCATACAGAAATTTTGGATGTATATTGTCTATTCCGGGGCTTTGTCAGTTTTCATTTGACTCAGAATTTCCAGAACACGCTCTTTCTTGCAGCTTATGTCTGATAATGCTTCCTCCTCCTTTCAACAAAATAGTTTAGTGGGCTTTGGCATGTTGGATGTATTTTCCTTTGTGAACACAGGCCAAAGCCAAGCACTTTACATTAAAACACAAGTACAGGCAAGCACAAGTACATGTTCAAATAAACAACCTTTTCGCTTAGGTTCAAAATTACCACACCTTTCAACTAACATTGTCAGACCAAATCTTAAAACTGAAGCCTGATCCAGACTGCAGTAATACTGACCAAAAGACTTTTACTTATTTACTCTCTGGCCTCTGCATATAACTAATACGTGCACTAATGCTTTAATATGCAAAATTGGTAACTGTGTTATTAAACGTTGTACGTGCAGGCCTCGACCGTCAAGGCCAAGTACAAGTCCAAGTACCCAGTGGCGTATTTACCATTGGGCCATTTGGGTCATGGCCCCCCTTTGGTCTTGGCCTAGCCTGTCCTCAGACCCTGACAAGCAAAAAAAGGTTGTCAACTTTTTTCCAAAGTTGTAACAACTTGTCAGGTCGAAAGTGTCTGCCCCCCCTTACCAAAATTCTAAATACGCCACTGCAAGTACCCAATCCTCAATGCCAACTACAAGCACAAGTACTCAACTTTCAATGCAAAGCACAAGCACAGGCACTTGCTTTTTTATACTTAAGCACAGTACAAGTCCAAGCACAAGGAAGGCCAAGCACTAACAACACTGGAGGACGGTTAGGAACGGCGTTCCCATTGTTACTACGACGTACCCATTGTTACTGCAGCAGCGGAACGAACGATTGGGAACGGGGAGCGTTCCCATCGTTACCATTTAACCAAATAATTACATATATATGTACGGTTGCTTAGGTTGTAGTTTAGCGCTATATATCATTATGTAGAGCTAAAAAAATAAGTAAATGTATATTTTTAAAAATCAGAAGTGAAGTATAGCACGCAAACCTTATTTCAACTCACGAGTCCGGTTATATTTTTACTAAAACAGCGCTAGGCATACAAACGACAAATGCTGAGTCTAGTTTTAATAAATCTGTGCGTCAAACGAGAAAACTAACACAACTTTGGCCTTAAATGTCTATGGCTTCACAGTTGCTTAGCAATGTATCACGTGATCTATTCTGCACATCTACGATTTTTATATCTCTTCGGTTAGATTCAGAGGGTTCAAGAGAAAACCAATGAAGAGATCTCGAATAAAATTGGAATAGATAGAAGTCTGGTGGTAACCATGAAAAAGGCAGCTTTTCTTTTCGGACACATTATGAGGAAGGCAGGCCTGGAGCATTTGGCAATAACCGGAAAGTGGAAAGGGAAAGAGCAAGAGGAAGGCAGAGTTACGCCTAGAGGAAGTTGACCTATTTTGGGCACCTTAACGTTATTATTTTAACCTCCAATTTCTTGTAGTCAAATGATTTTATGACAAATCAAAGTACTGTGGCGCAATTCTCGTGGGTAGTGGGTAGATGCCGATATGGAGGTGGTATTTGTCCCTTCGAATATAGAATGAGTACACACATTAGTGAATGCTAGATATAATAAAATATTTAGTTATAAATTCATTTAGATTAGTTAGGTTTTTAATTGAATGGGTAGGCTATTCCAAATACAAGGGCCAAAGAATCATATGGTAAAAAGGTAGTGTTAGTATGGGCAAAAGGAATAGTTAAGTTAATATTATTTCCTGTATATTGGGCATGGAGCTGATTAATATACTGGTAAGTAAAAAGTTGGTTTTATAATAACTTAGGGGTAATAGGCTATCAAAGTACTTAAACATAAAAATGGCAGTCTGGTGTTTGTGAATATTGATAATAATAAGTAGGTTTACATTTTTATATAGAACAGATGCACTAGAAAACTGGTTAGCATTTATTAGCAATCAATCTAATTATTTTATTTTGAAGCTTATGGATTTTTTCCAGAGTAGATATATAGTTATCAACTTATCACTTCGTAGGGAAGACATTATTGACGAGATTTCTGAATAACAAAATTGTTAGGACAACCAAGAATTGCAATCTATTCAACGTTTTATTTCTTTATTTTGAACTGAAAATCAGATATCAGTTTAGAACAATCATTGTACTACTTCTGAACACTAACTGTCACATTTGGTATTCAACTATTGATTTTTTGGCTGTGGGCTACATAAATTAATTACATAACTTAAAAATTAACTCAACAGCCACTTATTGCAACACACGTCTACTGAAAAACAAATGTCTGCCTTCTGTAACAAACTTACATCAAAACATTAAAGAATTGGTAGAAACTTATGATGACAACTAGCGCAACACGAATTTTCGAAAGGAACTAAATGCTTTGCAGCAAAATTTATCAAGCACTCAGTAACTAATGACACGGCAGCAAATTGCATCTATCTAAATTCCTTGAAAATTATGACCATTATGCTAAGCTTCAACCAAATCATGACCAGCTCCACACAGGTGATCATACACAAAGAGTGACAAACTGACAGATTGTAACTCTGGGGACAAGCCATCACCACAGTCATGTCGTACACTTGGAGATGACAAAGAGCACGACAGGAATGATCCAGACAAGAAGTTCGGATAACCTCTGTAGGCCAAATATCCACATGACAAATATGTAACTGATTTTGTCACTAGTCACTATCAAACATCACCGTTCAGATATCAAATATATCATCTCAATTTCTCTACAACAGTTCACACATGTCAATGTAATTAACCGAATTAATCAAAAGTCCACATATGTATAACATCTATACATACAATTATACATGTAGATCCCAATGTACATTATGTACATGATACATAGTGCACGCCACATTATATAAAATATTTATATAATATTCACCTACAAAACTCAACATATATAAACTAGGGATACAAGTACCGGTAAATAAATAAAATGTGTTTATTTATTTATAAACCTACTTATTCTTACCATGCATAATGCATATGTACATCACATCAGCCAGCACAGGTCACAAGTATACATAGAAATATTAGTTGAAACACACAACAGCAAACCATACAATTCTGTCATACATTCATATGCATACACACATGTAACATATACAAGCAATATGCATAATAATGTAGGTTAGTTAGTAGTGTTTCATCCAGACCCCAGGCCTTTGGGGGCAAATTTACTTTGTTGGAGAGGAACAGAGCATATAGTTCAATGCAAAAATTTGTCTCAGTCCTGGGATATTTTTGGAAGGGGATTTCTGAGTTGTTTTTTTTGGGGGGGGGTGGATCTTCCCCCTATCAGTCCTGTATAAATCACTGAGATTAGTAACCACCACTGGCTAATGAAAAAGCTGCCAATCCAGCACTGCCAAAGAAATTAAGAAATCCAAAAGTGTCAGTCACATTTCCCGCAATAACATCTATTGGAGGAAGTTCATTGAATTTTTTCATGTCATGTCTGCAAACAATTGCATTAACAAAATTTTAAAAATTTTCTAAATAAAATCATCTCTAAGAATAGTAACACTGGAGTCCACGTTTAACTTTTCAAAATCACTACACTGTTAATCGCATCGTCTCCGTATCTCAACATGGCCGTGACTCTTCCAGTCCAAGAACCAATCCGCAAATCAAACTTGGAAAGAGGCCGACGCCTACGTGCTGAGCCGTGCTTTCTTCGCCGGCGGAAGAACAGAATCCGAGACTTCGGAATTTTCGTCGTCCTCCGAATCCTCGTCCGGATAGTCTACTAGACCGACCACGCCCTGCTGGAAGAAAAAAAAAGATTCAAGACATTACCACACTGCACGTTGCTTCATCAAATCTGAAGGCTCTGCTTAAGGCTGCGTTTTAACTCTTAAGCCTCCAGATGCTTTGTGACCATATGCAATGCAATCGAGTATACTCGGTTCCGGCGATCTAAGGGTTAAAAAGCAAAGTATTCTCAAATGCTTTGTTAACTAATTCATGAATTAGTTAAAACTTAACTAAAATAAAAAACCGGTCAAACTTACATACTAATAACCAAAAGTCATCGAATTACAATCTACTTCGCTGTAATCAAATACTTTACAAGGCCAAGGTAAAATATTTCCGTGTCTTAAGTCAAATGCAGAAGTTGCCAGTGCAAAAACTGTTGAATTTTGCTATGGCATCAGATATAGCAGTAGCTATTATATTTAATACCAGCTACTGATGGTTCATAGTAAGAAAATCTTCACAACAATAAATATAATTAAAACAAGGTTCTGCTGCACAGAAATATCAAAATAATTACAGTTTTGATCGAGATGAACCCCACTAACAAGTGATCGATCGATGCATACCTTATTTGCACTAACTGGGGGAAGGTTTTCCTGCAATGGTGGAGATGACGGTTTTGTTGGGGAGGTGCTGGGACTATTGGATGGACTCAATACGGGGGCGGAACCCGGAGTCAGACCACCCATAAGGCTGGAGTGTATGTTGATGCTGATCGCCGATTTGCTGAAAACCTTCGGAGGCGGAGACTTTCTCCCGAAGTTGGTGGACTGGGCTGAAACGCAAAACATTAGAACTGTACGATATTGGAAATTACGATTTATCTGCCAATTAATTAAATATTTTAGAAAATGAGTGGCAATTTAGTGTAGCAAGATAGGCTTAAAACTGCAACAACATTGCTGCCCTAAGGAAAGTTTCATGATTTTACAGAAAATGGCAAAGCAAAGAACCACAAAGTGTGCAAAAATACTGTGACTAATGAGAGGGTTAACCCCTTAACCTATCCAACTGTAATCAATGAAAACTGATATTCAGGATCAGTTAGTTATTCAACATGAAAACTTCATTCACAATCATCAGACATCATAACCATAACCATACCAATATGCATAATTCTACCCATGAAAAACCCAACCCAATTACTCTGTCAAGCCTGACACAGGCTGACAGACAGGTATTAAAAGCTCCCATAAAAGCCACAGTTCTAGCTTACCTTGACGCAATGGACAACCTTGGAACTAGAGTCAGTACTGCCTTACATGTACAGTGTACAGTAATTTATAATTAATTAATTTATAACTAATTAATATAATATTAATATGGCCTTCAAAGCAGATTCACCCCATGTACAGGAATGGGTTATTTCACACAACATTAAAAGCAACATACTTACAAATGTAGCACCATCCTGTTACAACTTAGCAATAATCAAATATCAGTCTCATAAGACATTCAAATACACAGGTACCATAGCTGCAAATTAGAAAAATTGAGCATCTACCTGCTTGCTTGTTGCTCCCAAGTAATTTGCTAATTGGTTCGTAATCTACTTCTAATTTGGTCGTGAAAAGGTCGACCTTTGAACTAAGATCTGTGTCGTCAAAGTCGTCGTCCTGTTCAAACCAGATCTCCTCTTCCTCCTCAAGGCTTCGGGCATCTCTTCGGAACCGACTGCGAATGGTTGGAGTGTACCTGCAATAAAGATAATGCACCTGCAATACAGGTAAATGCACCTGCAATACAGGTAATGCACCTGCAATAGAAAGAGGTGATTCAAAAATCCAGCAACAATTCCAAACTCCAAGGCACCATTTGAATTTTCAAAATATACTTCAAGTTTATGCATTTTGAACTTCTACAGCTTAACCCTTTACCTGCGCATTTATTTGCAACATAATGTAAAATGAACGAGAATTCTCGGGGCAAACGGGAAAAGGGTTAATTCTTGTAGCTGCAGAATGTTAGTATGCCATGACATCCTTATGATTACAGTAAAGAGTTTCATTGTGGTTTGCATAAACTAAGCAGAGCAGTTTGGACAGTGTTAGCTACTGAAAAGCTTCAGAAGATGAAGAAAACATTTTAAATTTATTACATCATTTCGTTCTATTGTGCAATGTAATGACAAGATTTGTAACATTGCATTTTGGTATTTTCACTCAGGCACTTTGTCAACTCAGGAATTGGTTAACTTATCGTTATTACTTTTTGTCATTAAGTAACAATAATACTTCCCTGTTCACTCTTGCGCTAATAACTATAATGCACTGACAAAAAGCAAAATCATATAAAACAAATGCTGAAGACACAGCATGATTTAAAGATTTTCCCATACACTACCATATGCCAATGAAAAGTTAAAAAAATTTATCATATAAAAACAATTTAACATCATCTACAAACAAAATAAATTAATAATAAAAAGAAATATAAAAACAAAAATAAATAACTTAGAGGCAGAACAAAACAAAGAACACAAAGCATGGATGGATGGATGGATGGATGGATGGATGAAATGATGCCAGGAAATACTAAGAAGATTCGTTGGCCAGTAGCAGAGGAAAAGCCCCACCCCCACCCCACCACCAAAACTCACGTGTCTGTGGCTCCGGTTCTATTTAGGAGACGATCTTGGTGCTGTTCATCGCGCTGTTTTAACGTTTTAAACGTCTGGACATACTCCACGTCTTCAAACGACTTGAAGTGACGCTGAACAAAGTACGTCACAAGCGACTTGATGTCCTCCTGCGCAGAAAGACAGCACCGAGTCCGATGTCGTTACGCAATTACCGTAACTGCCTTTACAGCAGTAATAATTTCACTGCTCACCGCATAATATTACGAATTACACATTACATATTACATATGGATGGACGCTTGCTACGGTTACACTTCTGCATAACAGATCCATTATAATAGCAGAGAACAGAATGACCGGCTGTCACCTGAAGTGCATGATCATACAACTGTCAATTGACATGACCAATTTAGTCAGAAATGCTCCCAGAATATTTAGCAAACAATATTAAAACTCCAATGCAAAGTATTCAATTATCACATTCCAGTCAGCACTAATGCAGTTAAACCATGGCAGTGAGTTGGAGTAGTAGTAGTACTAGTAGTAGTAGTAGGGTTCTTGCCACACAACTGAAGGGTAGTGGGTTCGAATCTGACCCCCAGACACTGCATAGTCACCTTGGGCAAGTTGCTCACCCCTTGATTGCTCTACACTTGTGATTCTTCACTTTGTGAATAACTTAACATGAGTTAACAACTATGCAATAATGTTATGTAACAATATAAAAGAGAATTGTTCAAAATGATTTTTACTTTAATACCCTTTCAAAGTTTTTCATGGCTCTGGTAAATAAATTATTCGTTTATTCACGTAAAGATCCTTATTTTAAACCAGAATCTGAATATTTTCACACAAACATTACGAAAAAAATTCAACAAATTCAAGCAACAACTGCCTCGACGATAGCAACTCACGGCTTTAATAAATTCAAAGAGTTCGATGACTGCCGAGTTGAAGAGGTTGTAACGCTTTCCGTTTCTAACGAAAGCCTCGGCAATTGGCCTAAACAAGTCCATTTTAACGATGTGCTTGTGGTAAATCTCATCCTTCAAGCCAACTGTCCGCCTCAGTAACCTAAGAGTGCCTGAATAGAAAAATAGCAGACAGCAAACTGTCGTTATTTTCTCAATTAACTCCAAAAATATCTTTAAGAAAAACCTAAACTTATTTGCGTAGAAAATCTTATTCTCTTCTGCCTTAGCTTGTTTTTCCATTAATTTTTTGTTTTTTTGGCTATTGTTATTTTATTTATTTTTTATTGGACTCTGTAACGTGCCCTTGCGCCTCACATTTTGGTAATATGACACATAAGAAGTTATCAGTTTAATAATAATAATAATAATAATAATAGTAATAATATATAATACTATACAGCATAACAGTCAAGAAGACTCCACAACAGTAGCTAGCCGTAGTAATCAATTCCAAAAATGCCACGAAACAGGCATTCAAACATCATCACCACCACCATCATCCTTTACAATGCTCTTGACGCCAGTATGCGTGGCTTAGCAACTCCTAATTCTATGGCCCTCTTTTTTAAATGACTTAAAACTTATCTCTTTGTCAATATGCAGTAATTTGCTGTGGGAGCGCTTCTGAGTGATTCTTCAGAAGAGGCGCTATACAAATATTTTGTTATATTACATTACATCATAATCATATTTGCTGTTGATGCCTGATCAATGCAATGTCCACTGCCACCCCAAAATTTGATTCGATTTCCTAATTTCTTACCACAAGAACGTGCACTTGCACACACACACACACACACACACACACACACACACACACACACTTCATTCGACAATCCGTCAAACCATCCCAACAAAAGAAGAACATACCACAGCTTTCTTCAAATATTTCAAATAACTTCCGATACTAAAATCACTAGTCAGCGTGTCAGAGACATCCTTGCAAAACCTACTAAGATTCAGGAAAGAATGCCGTGACTTGAGAAGCACAAGAACTCGCGACAGCAGGTTCTTGTTGATGATGTACTGCTTGATGTGATATGTGTGATGTTCAACGCAGAAGGTCAACAATTCTATTATGAGAGACAGCAGCTGAGCAGTCTGGTAGTCGTCTGAAACGCAAATAATGGTCCAACCAAGTTAGCAAATGGTCCAACCAAGTTAGCAAATGGTCCAACCAAGTTAGCAGGATTTTCATCACATAGCCGAATTTACAGTCCAGCCTTCAATTCAAAAATCATAATCAATTCAATATCAACATTGGTCTAGCTTGAGTTTTCAGTTCACAGTAATGATATTAATCATTTTTCTAAGATGATATTAATCATTTTTCTAAGAGATTGCTTCTATTAACATAAATGTAATCAACATTGGTCTAGCTCGAGATTTTCAGTTCACAGTAATGATATTAATCATTTTTCTAAGAGATTGCTTCTATTAACATAAATGTAATGCAAATCTAATCTTAACACATAAACAGCAACATGTTATTATTATTATCATTATCTTGACAATTTCTATAGCGCTAGAACATAGCTTGATGCCAAAAGAAAGAGCACTTTACATAAATTGAAATTAAATGTTAAATAGATGCGTCTACAGTGCAACTGAGAACTGTACACATACATACACATTCAAGTGTATGTATTGATAAGAAAAATATTTCTTGTGAATGAGGATTATGAAACATCTCTTCAGCTTTACTAGATTAATGCATAAACAAGCCACTTTAACACAATCAGGATAAGTTATATTCAACGTCACCTTTGCTAGGTTTATCGTCGACGGTGTTTGCACAGAGTGGAGCTGTGAGAACATGCATGCAACGGGGATAGAAGAAACCAAGAAATTCAGATTTCTCGGCCTTCTGCTGCAAGTTCACAGAGATAACAAAATGCTATTCAAACTCTGTGCTCGTTCACTGCACACAAAATCATCAAAAGTGAATCTAACAAACGAGCAATTTAATGAAAATCAATTAATTAAAATGAAAAGATAACGTGGGCATCATGAACAGTGCTTCAAAATTCAAAATTTTCTAAAAAAAGAGTCAAATTAAAATGCCACTAAAAGTTTGGTTAAAATAACTGTCTGCCAACTTCCAAGTCCTGCAACTGAATACGAGAATAGCAGAAGCAGATAAACGTTTATATATTGTAATGTAATGTAGCATAATAGAATATTTGTAGAGCGTCTCTTGTGAAGAATCACTTAGAAGTGCTCCCGCTGTGACTACTGCATTTCATAAATGTAATTTTAAGGCCATCACAACAGTAAATAACATATATGCATTGACCTAATTTGAAAAAACACCATGTATTCTGAATAAACCATATTAAAAAAAGTCAAATATTCTCTCATGTACAGTCTTATCCTTGGTAACAACAGCCACACACACACACACACACACACACTCGTACATGCTTCACAGAAACAATCTATTAACCTATTCCAAACAGTTACTCACCACTTTGCCTACCATATTTTCTGGATCAATGAGTAGACGAATGATCCCCATCAACTGCAACGCCCCACCCATTTCTAAAACATAATTGCAACACCATAGATAATACATTCTAAAGCATAACTGCAAAAGGGTACCCCTAGAACGGAGGTACACAACATTGAATATTGAAAATACACGTTTAGCACTGGTGCTTGTTTCAAAGACTAATTCTGATTAATCACGGAGTGATCAAAAGCTTCATTTCAAAAGCTGGATTTCAACAATCACCTTCTAAACATCACTGTCTTTTTTGCCTTCTGACATGGCAAAAACTGAGATCTCATAGAAAAAACTGAGATCTCATAGAAAAAAAGACTATAATCAGTCACACATCTTCAAGTCATAACTATGCGAAAAACAAAAAAATGCACATGAAATAAACTAAAACTATCCGCTCTATTTGGTTATTCTGGCAAATGAATCAAAATGCCTCTCACCAGGATCTGTGTCAGAGATCATCTGTTCTATTACAAGGTTAATAAGAAGGTCATCCTACAGCAAAATTAAACAGCAACTGGTTACTACCCTCAATCTGTAGCATATTTTCATTTATACAGTTTAGCACTCATACAATTAAATGTGAAAATACCAAGATTTGAAATTTCACTCCACAACAGATATGATTAGAAGGTCAGTAAGATGACCATTCAAATACAAACGGTCATTACTCAGAAGAATATGAATACAAAAGAAAACAAAACTGGTGCACGTATTTTTAAAAAATAAAAATCGTTTTAAAAACTGTGCGTACATCATCCTGCTTCTGTCCTTCATGAAGGATAAAGTCACGAACCATTGAAGGGTTAAATTCAACAATATAGGAAAATATGTCTATTGCCGCTGATTTCATGACTGGATCATCAAGGCCCTGGACAAAATAAACAGAAAATTATTATTATTATTATTATTATTATTATTATTACTATTAAACTGACAATTTCTTGTGTGCCATATCACCAAATGTCAGGAGCAAGGGCATATTACAGAGTCCAGCTAATCAAACAAAAGTAAATAACAGCAATCATATAAAAACCAAATATGAATGGAATACAATCTAATATATAAATATTATATGAAAAATTGCAAATCAAATATGTAGAAAAGACTAACAAAAGCACTAAACACTATTGCTGGATCTTAATTGCGTGTTGCCACTAAAGCTTTCAAAATCTTCCGCATACTAAATTTTTCAATTGCTCTTAAGGCACAATTAATTAGATTCTGAAATGTTGTGGCTTAAAAAGGTCACATAATCCACAAATGAACATTTTTAGCCAGGAAATCGATAGTACAAGTCACCACCAGCCATCTTTCATTGCAAGCATTGTTATAACTGATAGGTGGAAGTCATTCATTACTGCATAATATTCCCAGTAGATCTCACACGACTTGCATTATTAGAACTTGCATTTGATTTACAGCTGAACAATGCGATAATGTCAAGAACGATGATTTCTACGATAAGAGAAGTCAACAGACATATTACCATGATGACTTCTAACATGCTGAGGAGACCTAAGTCGGACAAAACCTGAAAAATAATAAAACAATTCAAGCAATCAGTTTTCATCACATCAAAGCAAGCATGCCAGAAATGAAAATGGCCTTAGGAAAACAGAACAGAGTTTAATGACTGATTACTAATTGAACAGCATATTCTGCGCAAGCACATGTGTGTGTGTGTGTGTAAATATATATCTAGTTTGTTCAAAGGGAAAACTATATAACTCCACCAAAATAACTTGGCTAGATAACTAGAGATGCACCAATAATGTCTATCTGACAGCCATTGAACTGTGTCCCCACTCCCCACCTTTCTGGCTACAGCTGCAAGCACCTGAAAGGCTGGCCTAGCTATGAACCAACATGAGGCTGCAATTATATTATCATCCAGTGGAGCCCAAATAGCCATATATTTTTTTCTTCTGTCTCTGAACACTTTTCTCTTTTGTCTATGGGCACTTTTTCTGTAAGTTCTTCGGGAACTAAGTACCAAGGTATTAAAAATAGCAAATATATATATATATATATATATATATATATATATATATATATAATTCAATTGCATACCAATGAGGTTTAGCATTTATTTTGGCCTCACTTCTTGCACCCTCGATCTGCTCAGCGCAAAAGCTAAAATCTCTTAATTTTATCTTTTGACTCCAAAGCCAGGAGTGCCTCTTGAGTGGAACATAAGAGGCACTGTACAAATACTACATTACATTACATTACACTCTTCAACCCATCAAAAGGTCTAATCCAGAGATAGTTATTTTAAATGACACTGGCAATGTATGGTAATTTTCATTCATTGTTCCATAAAGCAAAGAACTGCAATTAAAAACTGTCAGAATGGACATGAGGCTTTTTCTTCATTCAGGGCGACAAATTCTATGCGGCATTCCATCTCAAGAGGACTGGAATAGAAGCAAAACACATGGTCGTGTAATGAGATCACCTTGAAAAAAGCTTCCTTGTTCTGCTGAGCGAGAGTCTGAGAGAACGTGCAGAACTCCCTTAAGAAAAGCAATAAATCTCGTCGCTTCTCATCGTCCGTCTCGTCGTCGGCAAGTTGACGGAAGAGCAATTTCAAAAATTCGCCGTCTTCCTATACTCACAAAATAAAAAATTACCTTAACCCCTTAACTGGGGATCCCGGATATATCCGTCCATTTTACATTGAGTTACAGTTAAATACACGGTTAAGGGGTTAAATGAACAATCCCATCAGAACACGTATGAAATTCACCATTAACCCCTTTACCGTGTATTTAACTGTAACTCAATGTAAAATGGACGGATATATTCGGGGTTCCCGGTAACGGGGTTAAAATGCAACATGATTGTGTAACAGTATCTTCACTTTTTTTCTTTTTTTAAAGATAGGATTTTTATTTCCAAATAAACAATCAGAACATTAAAGCATAATACATCAAGTTACTAAGTTACAAGAAACTTACATTTCAGTTCAATCTTCATTTAACCAAAAAATTTAGGAAATAATAAGCTACTAATGGAACCACAGGTTCCTGCATTACAGTAGCTAGCATGTAGGTAATACATTACACTTACTTCAAGAGTCACACAAAAAAGAAAATGCACATTTTCATACAACATTCTACTGCTGCTAAGGGATTGAATATTCGAGCGAAAAACGAAGGCAATAACAAGAAAAAGACGTAAGAATAACTACTTCATAAAAGGGAAAACATTTTTAGCAAAATTATTTTACAAAATGTACTGCACACCTGCAAATTCGGGAATATTTCCTCAGTGCTCACCTGGATCATTGTAACTATCTCCATTTTGTTAAAATAAATAAACGACGTCAGCGTCGAGAGCAGGTTTTCCTCAAACACCGACGGGGCCGGAAGGATCATGTCCTGAATGTACTGTACGCGATACGTCTGGTGAATCTTCTGTACCAACTCCGCGTTATTCAGCGGTATCACCTCTTTGAGCTTCGTCTGCGTCCTGAGATAATCGCGGTGCCGCTCCGACTGCGGAACGGAAGGGTCGTACTCGAGGACGCCGACGACGTCGAAGATGACGTCGTCGGCGAACATGATCTCGAAGAGCGCGGTCTTGTTCAGCAGGAACAGGCTTTTGAAGATGTTGTACAGGTGGTGCAGCCCCTCAACGTTGTCCAGATCCTCACACATGTGGAACAGGTCGATCAGCTTCTTGACGTAGCCCTCATTCTCGATCAGTATCGTCAGTTTCTCGCGCTTGATCGGCGTCAGCAGAGAGCCATTGAACAGTTCGGCGATCTCCTCGAGACGACTCAACTCGCACGGAGGCAGGGTCATTCCGGCGGACGAGTCGTGCATGTCATCAAAGTGGTCTTCCTCCAGTTCTTCCGATTCCTGCTCAATCACATCCTGAGTTATCTCCACTGATGGATCCTTACCTTGCACCTACAATCAAATTTGAATATTACAATAGCATAACAATCGTCAGAATCATCCTTCCTGATGCAATGTAGTAATATGTATGATTAATATAGATAGATGAATGAATTAAATGTGATTTATAATCTTCTACATAAAACACTAGCAAGGATACAAATTATGAATAATTTCTTACAAAATGGGTTAGTAATCATCATCTTGCTCTCTGCCAACTCTTTAGCGGCAATAGCTAGACATAAATGGTCCCAAGAAGTTCTATCTTCTGTTAATCGTCTTCCTTCTACAATTGAAATTCCTTTCATGTTCATATCTTCTCTGATGTTGTCCATCCACTTTTTCCTGGGTCTTCCTCTTCCTTTATTTCCTTCTATTTGAGTTTAGAGTGCCTTGTATGGTAGTCTCCTTTCATCCATTCTACTGACGTGTCCATACCAGTTGAGTCTTTTCCTTCTAATTTTGTTGATAAATGTATCATTTAGGCTGATATGCTGTCTGATATCTTTGTTTCTGATCTTTAGCCATATTTCTGCACCATGTGTTATCTGTGGGACTACTACAGTGTTGTACATTGTGTCTTTAGTGTCTATGTTTGTGCACTTGCTGCTCCAGATTTAACAATACAATTAACAAATAAATTATTAAAAGTAGTATAATGCACCATAAAGCATACTGATTGTTATTATAATCTGATTGTCACAGTATTATTTACAACTTAAGCAATGTCATGTGTGATCAGTTATGCTTATTATTATAAAATTCAGCAGATGTGAAACCTTGCTCATGAATGAATGCCAAATTTGTACAGAAATAACAGAAATTATCCTCAAAATACTTTCTCATATATCAAAACTGATTAATTTCATTTGAAAAATGAAAAGCAATGTTCAAAGCATAGACAATGTTAAGAAAAAATCTTGGTTAAAAGAAACTCACCTGACATATTTTCTCCCATATTTCATCACAGCCAGATTTATCTTGAAAGCTCAAGGCATAGTCAAAACTGTCAGGTTCTGACCACACTATCAATGTTTCCTACAACACATTAGACGCACGTGCATACTTATACAAGTTTCCCATACGCCAAACGAAGACTCAGTTTCACACAGGAGCAATAAGAATAAGGGCAAGTAAGCACCTAGTACCATCATAAGTACAGGAGCAAACACGTACCATGAAATAAATGAGGCAGGACAAGAGCACAGACAAAACATGGGAAATAATAAGTATCAATTCATACCAGACTCAAAGGGTCTATACATCCATAATGAAGACCTAAGTTTGACTGGAATGAAATTAACAAATCAGTGAAGTGAGACAGACATGAACTACAAGTGCACAAGCGTTCCTACTGCGACCAAGTTTCTTGCCTGTAAACTGTTTTGGGTCCAAAGTAATTTTGCACCTAGATGACCTTGACAGAATGCTACATGATGAAATAAAACTAGAAAACTGATTATATATATATATATATATATATATATATATATATATATATATAAAATTGTTGGTGTCCTAGCTGTATGTATGTGATAAGCCACCCTAATCAGTTCATTATTGTTATTGTTATCGTTATCATTATCATTATTATTATTATTATTATTATCACCACACAAATCTCAAACCTGCTGTTTTTGATATGCTGTATATGGCTGAATTTTTGATTCCAGCATAAGTGTATCTGAAAGAGAAAAAATTTAAAATCTCTTTCAATTTTGTCACACTTAACCCTTTTACTGTTCATTTATTTGCAACATAATTTAAAATGGACAAGTATTCTCGGGGCAAACGGGTAAAAGGTTAAGCAGGCAGCAACACAGCATATCACAAGTAACTCACATGCAAAAATTTGTCAATAAAGTGTAAACAAAAAAATACATTATCACCAGATCAAAATAGAAAAATCATCATTGCATTTTAAAAACAATTAGTAAAACCACTCTACAATTTATTTTATATAACACTAACCGTATTAGATAAGCAATTAATACTGCACTTAACACTTATATATCACACTTAATTAAACCAACAGATTTGATTTAAAGTCAAGTACAAGCTCTGTAAAATATCAAGAAAGTAAACAGTAAAGTCAAGTAAAATCTTGTGGATTTCTATAGCGCCTTGGAAAGCAGTAGCTGCTTATTCTTAGGCGCTCAGTCTCTCTTAAAATAGCTATGGGGAAGGTATATGATCAGCCAAGCAATAGTCAACATCCAAAGAATGGTAGAAAATAGAATGACTATGAAATTTTTGGTAGATTTGAAAATATTGTAAAATGTATTAAATTGATTCTGACATTCATGTTCCTTTCGAACGACAAGTGAGATTCCTTTGAGCTTGTTCACAAACGTGGCCGTCACGTGAGCGATTCCCTGATCGTCCCAGGCACGATTCTCGTTTAGAATGTAAAGTTTAACTCGAGGATTCTTGTTGAAATTGCTAACGTCTGTGTCGCTGGCCGCAGATAAAGGATCTAAAAAAGCATGTTTCATTTCCTTTGAATAATCTTGTGTGACCTCAATTATAGGTGACACCATTTTAGGTTGGATATGCATGCTTCGTTTTCAAGAGTAACAAAACTATATCTTTCCTACTTTAAATTCAATTAGTTTCACATTAAATAGACATAATAAAATTTTTGGATATGCCAATTTTCGTTTAGCCTTTATGCAGCCGTTGGCAAGTTAACTGAACTTACAGCCCCTCCCATGCAAGTTTTGTCATCCAAAGCTTAAGAAATTTGCTCAAATTCACCTAGCAAGAAAACGTTGCACATGTGTAGAAGCATCACTCAGACAATCCCCTAGCATTTTTAGCAGTTTATCTAAACAGATTACTTCAACCACTTGAAGCCTTAGTGCAAGCAAAAAATGTTTATATTTTTTTCATTTCTGATGCACACTAAAAATGATGATATCCTATGCACCATCATTAGCATCCATTATCTGCCATGTAATTGATCCCATACTTAATTGTGTTCATTGGTACAGTGCATCGATTGCCAGGTAATTGTCAGCAATACTTTCGGACACGTTTAACAGTTTCTCGTCAGACAAATTTCCGAAGCTTCGGCTGGTAAGACTTCTCGCCAAGGGAGACTACTCCATAAGAATTAATCAAATCAGCCAATACATGGCAGATTCAAATTTAAAAGCAATACCTTAGTGTTGTGCAAATAAGGAAAGTGTACTTGTCAAAAATCATACAAGACTTTACGTAGCAATCTAATATCATTATGAGTAACAGATCAATCTAATTTTCAATAATTGATCAGCAATCTGAAATTCGTATACACGTGTATGTTTATTGAGGGTGTATACTCCGTTATACAAAGGAAGGTCTCTGTCAATGATCGACAATTCCTATTCGCTAAAGTTACACGCTCAGGCGCAGAATTCTCAAAGCAACGAACCTTTTTCCATTATTTGATTACAAAAGAGACTTTAAATTCCAAATGTTTTCAAAGTTACAGAAGTAAAAGTAAAATTTTCCCAAAATTTCTCACTGAAGGACCGCCATTTTAAAACACAATAACGAGCACTTCCGGTAATGTCATGGATTCATATTTTTAGCACTATATTATTTTTAATAATAATTATGTGAAAACCAGAAGCCAGACTACTGGTAACACAAGACCGAAACAAAGTGGAAGTGTTTCGTCTGTCTCGTATCTAACTGTTGCCGTCATGAAGGCAGATAGTGATGATGACAATGATGATGATGATGATGATGATGATGATGATGACGACGACGACGACGATGATGATGATGATAATGATGATGATGATGATGATGATGATGATGATGATGATGATGATGATGATGATGATGATGATGATGATGATGATGATGATGATGATGATGATGATGATGATGATGATGATGATGATGATGATGATGATGATGATGATGATGATGATGATGATGATGATGATGATGATGATGATGATGATGATGATATTCCCTTCCATTTACCTCTGCCAATTTTGCTAGCGTTCGTAGTCGAGATAACCTACCTACCACCAATTGTTGTCATTTTTTTCTAATTTCTGTTATCATAGCCTTTGCACTAATTTTTACATCAAATTTTGGAAAGATGGAAATTTTAAAGAATTTTTACAAATGAAACTCAATTCTATGGAAAGCTCACGAAATCGTTGCTTTTCATTAAAACCCACTCTTTGTAAAGACCAAAGCTGGTAAAGACGCGGTGACGATTAATGTTAATGCTAATGTCATTGAATGGACATACAGTTGTAGGCCTGTTGTGTTTTGTCGGCTCATCCAGGCTAACGTTGTTTTGTTGAATGTTGACCCCTTTCTCCTTTCTGTACCGGTGAACTTTGGACGTACTGCGGGAGGGAATGTCCTCGTGGGTCAAAAATCGAGGACGTCCGTGTGGTCGACCATGACCAGCGAATCAGCGATCGAAGTCGACCCGTAGAGTGAACTGCTCAGTTGCATAACGAGTTCAAGAGCGATAGAAAGGTGTGGTGTTCTGAATTCTAGAATATTATGTTCAGAAATAATAATTTTAGAGCGTGTTTGATTTCAGTTAGATGGTTTTACCCATTGACGTCTGTTAATAGACGTCAATGTTTTTACCTCTAGTCGCCGCCTTGCGTGATTTGATTTGGCGTGCCATCGGCTGATGCTTCTATGCATTAAGAAGTGGCGCTATAGAAATTTTAGGTTAGATTGGATTGGTAGAACATGTTGATGTTTAGCCGTCTGACACCGCACTGGAGAGCAAACACCAGGTAGGCAAATTGTCATGTTACTGTCTGCTACAACCATCTGGCCACCCACCTTCAAGCGTTTGAGGAATGAGGATGGTTGATTGTTCTGGTGTTCTATGTCTATAACCACCGTTGATGAGAATCTCTTTAGTGTGTCCAAATTATTTTGTGGAGGAGGGGCTGGAAAGCATTCTGGAGAGTGGGCCCCCAACCTGTTACTGGTGCCTCCATTGTCAGTATTACAAGACTCATTTGGACTGGATGAAGTTTCAGCTATATTTTTCCCTACTGCATGCTTGAGAATTTTATTTGTTTGCACTTTTATTTATTTCAGACATTTTTCACTCTGTATATAGTTTATGTTTAGTAAATCGGCCCAATTGTTTTGTTAAATCTAGTCTTGATAATTCCAATACAAAGTGATGGGAGACAAAAGGAAATCAAATATTCTGACGGGTGCATATCCTGCGCCCGATATTCCACTGATCGATCTTTACAGTTTTGTCATTCGTGACTGGCAAAGTTGGTTGGATGAAATAGCGTTGGTAAGAGTCGTGCTTGTTCACTTTGTTGTTGATTTTTAAGATCATTCCATAGTCATGTGAGTTTCAGCACTCATTGATTGATTTATGCCTGGTAGAGTTTTCTCTACAGTGATTTTATTTGGTCAAATTAAGGTTTCCAATTTTATAAGCAATGTTTTTTTCGTCAAGCTCCACTTTACAGGTCTTATTTTGTATTTATAATAAACAAGTTAGAATGCCCTATAGAAGGGAGTAGGCTACATTACAGACGATGTTGAATTTACGTACTGATTTTTTAAGGTCTTTTAAAAGTTACTCGGTATTAGAAGTTTTTAACATTGATGCTTCTGAATAATTTGTTAAAATTAGCTGGGTTCATGATACAAGCATAGTGTCCGTTTGTTTAATATTTTCAACCAATCTACCTGCCTACCAATCTACCTGCCTACCTGGATCTACAACCTTGACCACCATAGACTACGGATTACGGACTGTGGATTTCACTCAGATTGAGCGCTCGCGAATAAGCTGGTGCACTGCGGCAAGCTTATGGGCTGCACCTTTGAAATTTCATATTACTTACTTACTTACATCTATGTAGCCACTGTCATAATACCAAGACATCAGTTGATGGCACATAAAATCCAATCAAATTAGAGCCTTTTGAAGCTGGAATGGCCAGTTAGAACAGCAGGGAAGTATGTCTGTACATATGTATGTATGTATGTTCTAAGAGAATGGTGCAGACAGATTATGTTCATGCACATATGGAGCAGCAACACTATTTATTTATGTGCTTAGTCTTGATCCACAGTTCTGTGCCACAGCCTTTGACGGTAAGCACTGCCAATCCGGAACATTTCACCGAGAGTCAGCGCAGGCCTACACGCTTCTGATTCGAACAGGCCTAATGGCATTTTGCACCATGATAGAATTGTTAGATCGCCTCTAAATGTGTGTGTTTGTTTGTGTGTGTGTGTGTGTGTGTGAGAGAGAGAGAGAGAGAGAGAGAGAGAGAGAGAGAGAGAGAGAGAGAGAGAGAGAGAGAGAGAGAGCATGCGTTCGATCAACGTATTTGCAATGTTACTCTGTTTTCTTTTAGATCAACACGGACACTCGCCAGCAGTTTACTTACAGGGAGGCTTTAGAGACGATCGAAAAAGTCGCCGGTGACTTGTCACGGTGTGGGGTTCGGGGTCGAGATGTCATCTCGTGTTGGTGCTCGAACTGTCCCGAATTGGCAATCACAACTTTGGCTGCTTGGAAGATTGGCGCCACCGTTGCTATGATTGGGTCTTCTCTTACTGCAGGTATATTTACTGGCAGCTTTGCTGTTTATTGATGAACACATGTGGGTTGCTGGAAGGTTCATAACTGCTACATTTTTATTTGGTGGTAATGACTATATGCATGTTTGCATTGTATGTATGTATGTATGTATGTATGTATTTACATATGTATGTATGTATGTATGTATGTACATATGTATGTATGCTTGTATGCATGCATATATGTTTGTATGTATATACTTATGTATGTACGTATGTATGTACATATGTATGTTTGTATATATGTATGTTTGCATGTATGTATGTATGTATGTATGTATGTATGTATGTTTGTATATATGTCTGTTTGCATGTATGTATATAATACAGTGGATCCCACTTAATCGCATACCACTTAATTGCATAACCCGCATAATCGCATAACAACATAAAAACCAGAACCAGTGTTTTGTGTATCAGATGTCCCGGCTATTTGAATAGCCCAGTTAATTGCATAAGCAAGGCTTGCATGGCACCTATGCAATTAAGCGGTTTTCACTGTTTGTATGTATGTATGTATGTATGTATATATGTATATATGTATATATGCATGTATGTATGCATATATGCATGTACACAGTCAATCAATCAATAATAGAACTTCTATAGTGCCATTATAATAATGCATTTAGCATGAAGTCGATGGTTGCTTCAGAGTGAGACTCATAGTAAAAATCTTGTCTGTGGTAGTTCTTAGCTGAAAGTCCATAAAGGAAATGTCTATGATTGCAGGTAAAATGCTGTTCCCTGTAACTGCAGTTCGTCCTTCAAGCCACGGCTGATTCTGTCATGTTTGATCTCATCATGGGTTCTCCTTTTTTAGCACCAGGGACGTAGGTAGGAATGGGCTTGGGGGGCTCAAGCTAACCCAAGCCTGAAGTTAGCCCCCCTCTCCCCATTAAAAAATGAATTCGAGCCCAAATGGCGTTGCAGGCTCAAAAGGAAGAAAGGGAGTGAATGAATCTTGGGCTTCAGCCCCACCCCCCCCCCACCTAAAATCCTGCCTATGCCTGGCTACGTCCCTGTTTAGCACCTAAGTATTGTTATCACTGCAGCTGTTTTCATTCAGCACACAGTTATCGTGACATAATGCAGTGTTGAGGAACATCTGTATTGTTTCCTTTTTGAAGATTCCTTGAGGGAAACTTCTGCTATGATTCATATTGACACTTAACCACATAATATAATCTAATGACATTATTGTTTACAACATTATGATATAAGCAATAGACATGTAGGGATGATTCAATAAGTGGATAGCTTTGAACCTCCTTTGAACATTGCTTCACTAGAACTATGGATTGCATAGGTTTCACTGTCTTTAGTAATTGTGAATTTCATTTCAAGAATTTTAAACGGACTTGACTGTATTTTACATTGATTTTTAATATCTTTTTTAAGATGAAGGGAAGCTGAGTATAACAAAAGTTAGATCTGCATTCCTATTTGTTGGCTCAAACATTAAACAGAAGGCGATCAAGGCATTTGGAACATCACAGTTGCAGGTAATTAATAATATAAATAATTAAATATTTACCTTTGGCAAATTGACAAAGAGACGGGTTTTTAAGTTGTTTCGAAAAGAGCGCCATAGAATTAGGAGCTGGTCGACTGCACATACTGTGGTGTCAAGAGCATCCCCGAGGATATAGGGCCAACAGATTCAAAACCTCGTTTCAGAACAAGGAGGTTTGTGCTTGGGACATACTGAAGAGACCTTGAGTTATGGACTGAAGACATTGATTGCAGCGAGCAAACCATTTGCTGTATCGAAAATAAATTCGCATCCGACCTTCACTGTGGGCATTTATCTAAATTGATGGTATATTTTAGTTAGATCAGAGAATGTTTCTCTTCTCCTGCTCTTCCCTTAGTTTCTAAATCCTTTAGATGTCACATTTTAAATATAATAATCATCTAACTTTCAAATATTGTTATATTACATATTTTAGCATTTTTACCTGTACAACTCTTTTACATTATAAATTGTGACATCGATGATCTCTGGTTCTGTCATTGACATTTTGATACTAATAAACTGATTGATTGATTGATTGATTGATTGATGGATGAGATCTGGACTGAAACATCACTTGGATTTTACTGATTCTCAGTTTGCTTGTTGTCTGGTTTATAATACAGAACCTGTTTAAAGTCGGCAACTGTGAATTTATTGGATTGAGCCGGCGACCGGGCAGTGCCTTTCCAAACGACGTTCCACACAAGATCGCGATGAACGACACGTGCCTGATTCTCTTTTCCAGTGGAACAACAGGTCTTCCAAAAGCAGTGGAACTGACTCACGTCAACATGATAACAGCCCTCGAATTGGCCAGGTCAGAATTCTTTACGAGTTTTTCCATGCAGGTCAAACTGACCGTGAATACGTTAACTTATTTGCCAAGAACATAACCAAGAACTGTTTTGTGTAAGGTTTGAATGCGCTGCTGCTGCTATTAATGGAAAGTTTTGCTGAGAGGAATTTTGATGATGATTTTTCAATTTCAGTTGCAATTTGCAATTTTATTTACCGGTATTTTGTTGTATTTGAGTTATTGTTGCAGTTTTCAGCTCTTCGAGTTATTTTGGTCTATTAGTTAATTTTCTTGACATGCCTAATAAAATTGGGGACGGGACAAAATTGTATATGTGCATGTGTGGTGTATGCGTGTTGGCCAGTACTCTAAGTATATGACTTTGATATAACAGGTCAGGTCAGGTCTTTGTCCTCCAGCTGTGTCCTGCTATGGACTTCTCCATGACATCTCTCCAAACTTCTCTGTCCTTTGCTATTTCTTCCAAAGTCATTCGGTGTCTTCCGTCAGTTTTTCCATTGAGATTCAGCCCTGCCATGTGCAGATCCTCTTCCAATCCGTCCACCCATCGTCTTTTCGGTCTTCCTTTAGATCTTATCCCTCTGATTTGTAATTGATATAACATTTCATTTCAAAAACATTTTGATAGAACATTGAACTGTTCGCCATGTAATTGATATAACATTTCATTTCAAAAACATTTTGATAGAACATTGAACTGTTCGCCATGTAATTGATATAACATTTCATTTCAAAAACATTTTGATAGAACATTGAACTGTTCGCCATGTAATTGATATAACATTTCATTTCAAAAACATTTTGATAGAACATTGAACTGTTCGCCATGTAATTGATATAACATTTCATTTCAAAAACATTTTGATAGAACATTGAACTGTTCGCCATGTAATTGATATAACATTTCATTTCAAAAACATTTTGATAGAACATTGAACTGTTCGCCATGTAATTGATATAACATTTCATTTCAAAAACATTTTGATAGAACATTGAACTGTTCGCCATGTAATTGATATAGCATTTCATTTCAAAAACATTTTGATAGAACATTGAACTGTTCGCCATGTTCGGGCTATTCGTTGTTGGAGTCTTGTTGTTTTGCACTTAGCTCTTTCTTAACCCTTTAACTGGGCAACTATTTGTAACTCAATGTAAAATGGACGAGTGTTACTCGGGGCACCCAGTTAAGGGGGTAATAGTGGATCAATTTGTTGCAGCGCCAAGACTTTAGGAAGAACGTTACCAACCGGTCTAGTATTCCTGCCAATGACGCACTTCTATGGACTTGCTTCAACCCTTAAGTACCTCAACGATGGGTCAAAGACGTTGATTATGTCCAGATTTGACCTAGAAAAGTATATCAAGCTGGCCTCAGAGAACCAGGTATTTAAGATTACCTGCAGTAATCTAGAGGTTTCTATGTAGAGTTTGTTACGTGTGAACATTTGACTTTCTGTCAATATTTGAGATTTCATTCTCTTTACGTCACTGTTCGGGACACATTGCATAATCCCAGTGACTTGATAAGATTATTTTGGAGATATTGTCTTAGTTCTGAAGCTAGGCAGCACTGGGTAGTTGATGGTTGTCATTTTATATTACATTATGTCTGAAAGGATTTTGTTGGTTGTGAGGCTATGAATTTCAGTATTATGAATGAGTGTATTGGTATGAATGACTGTGTGAAATTTCTTTCCTGTATTTATTTCTTGTTTGCGTGGAAATTTTGTCATTATTTCCAGACTGCATCACAAATGATGATAAGAATAAAAGTTATCAGCATCAAATTAATGAGACTTATATTGACATAGCTAATTGCAGTAATCATTAATAAATGAGCATTAATTAGCATTAGTATTATGACGATTTGGTTCAGATATATCAATGCAGAGAACAAGAATTACATATACATATTGTAATTGTTTCAATTTCAACTTTTTTATTGCATTGAGTTAATGCAAGGGAATTTTAACGGCAGGCGACAGAGAGTTCCAGAAGGGGACCAGACCAGAACATCTAATTACCGGCAAAGTATTTGATATTGATTCACATGCAACAACTGCATTTTTTTTTGGTATAGACGATGGTGACCAATGATGTATTAACATGGCGCTACATAAATTAGCTGTTGCATCGATGCTGTTGCAGCTGATGGCCATGGCGTTGGTGCCTCCGGTTGCCGTGATGCTGTGCAACAACCCGGAAGTTGTTCGAAAGTACGACCTGTCCTCCTTGATGTACGTATTCAGCTCCGGTGCCTCTCTGTCGTTGAAGACGATACAGAAAATCAAGGAACTACTTCCCGGGATCATTTTAGCCGTTGCTCAGGGTCGGTACCACTCTTTTCACTGCTGCTGTTACCTGTCTGCTTTTAGCCCGTGTCGGCAGCACCTGTAAGCTGTTCACGTCTTTCATGCCCGCGTTTTAGGGTCCATCCATAAAGTACGTATGCACTGAGTGGAAAGGAGGGGTTGGATTTAAGAGATTTGTGTGTATACGGTGTGCAATTGGTGGGGAGAGCAGAGGCGGGGGGGATTGAATATACCGGTATGCCTCTTTGCATACGTAGTATATGGATGATCCCTTATGTAGTTCTTTTGAATTGTATAATTGAAGTCGCGTTTGGTTTGTATTCTTAGGCTACGGGATGACGGAAACGACCGGAGCAGTTACTCGGTCAAACGAGAACACGCCAGAAGGTTCTGTTGGCAGCATCATCTCTGGCATGGAGCTCAGGGTACTTGTTGTGTCAGAATCAGTATATACTGTGCACTGTATCAGTATACTTTTACATTAGTACAACACAGTGTACTGCATCATCATCATCATCATCATCATCATCATCATGATACTGAATCAGTATATTGTGTTGTACTAACCTAAGTAGTTTGCTGTAAACCAGGGCCTGTTTTAACGTGCAGTGATACACACAAAATATGCGGTGATAAAATGAAAATGTGCAGTGGTAAAATGCAATTTTCCGTGCTTTGTGCAGCGATACATTTTCCGAATGACCTTTTTTTTACTCGTTCTTTGTGCGGGTGTCCACAAATTTTCTGAGTTTAGTGCAGTGATACATTTTTCTTAAAACAGGCCCTGCTACTACTACTACTACTACTACTACTACTGTTTTGGTGACGAGTGTCGGAAAGAAGCATCAAAGCGGTCGGTGTACGCTGTCGCTGCCATGTAACTGTAGCTGTTTTGAAGTTGCGGTGTTATTTTAGAAGTGCTGAAGGTTGCGTTGAAACATTGTCTATTGGTGAAATCGACCGGCCTGCATCTGACTGACTAGATACGGCAAACGACTACAGTGGACATTTGACGACTGACCTATCGGGCTTGACCTGGCTCTACCGGTAATTTGGGTTGGATTTGGTGCATCATTGGCTGACGCCCTAGGCATTATGATGGTGGCGCCATGGAAGTTGATTGACTGACTGACTGACTTACTTATTTACTTTTGACTGACATAATATTTTGACATGACATGGTTTCTGGACTGTGATCCTACTTGAAAATGGCCCTGACTCGGCTTTTGAGCAACCTCAGCTTTTGACTATAGCTTTTTCAGATTTGGGTTAAGTGCCCAAGAATAAGTGGCTACTTCAGTACTACTCCGACAGCGCTGTATAACTTCTTGAGATTTTACTTACTTACTTAACCGTGTATCAACATCCTGTGCATTTGGTTTGATTTCAAAGACTATATTTCACAGATATGCATGTGGAGATCATTTGCTTATTGTTCATTCCTGTGTTGCACGAGTGATTTATTTTGTGCATGATTTTTTAGGTTTTGAGAAATACGTCTTCCCAATCTAATCTTTTTACCAAGGACTTTGACCGTTTAGATAGAAACTTTACTTACTGTCTGAAACTAAAGCTTTGTCCTTCACATCATAAATCAATGTATTGTTCTGTATTCTGACTAGCTATCATCTGCCAATCTATCTTTTGCTGCATAGTAGTGCTGTTTGTGTTTTTTCTAGATTGGCTTAGATCAGACAGTATTGGAATTTGGAATTGCTAGTGACTGCATTTTGATACGAGAATGCTTGCAGGCAGTGTTTATTCTAGCCACATTGACATTAGGGGGATTTTGAATTGTTTGGGGGGACAAGGTCTGAGTTTCCAAAAACCTTGACAAGCAAAAAAAGGTCATCCTTCCAACCTCCCTAATATTTTTTACCCTTCTCAAATGCCCTGGCAAGCTAAAAAAATTGTCATCCTTACATTTTTATCCTCTCCAAAAAAATAAAAGCCCCCGTCGTCACACTTTTGGGGGGAATTTCCATCCCCCATGCAACATATAAAAAAAATTGGGGGGATTTTAAAACTTTGGGGGGAAATTCCCCCCTGAGAAGGCCTAGAATAAACACTGCTTGCAGGGGTAAATTTTTTGAGGTTGGTGCCGTATCTATCGACAGATTGTGGACGTGGATTCAGGAAGAACGTGTGGACCGCATGAGAAAGGAGAACTAACCGTTCGTGGTCCAACGATCATGAAAGGCTACTATGGTGATCCAAAAGCCACGTCAGAGATGATTGATGCAAACGGATGGTTACACACAGGTTGGCAGAAATACCTGTTTTTTTAAAAATCTGCAGTGTTTTTATTCTTATCCGTTAGCTTGATCTTGATCTCAGATATGAATAAGTAACGGTGTTATAACAGGCTGAATATAAATCAGGTGCAAATGGAAAGCATAGATACTCACTGTTGTTTATGTGTCTGATATTGCTACTGAAACTTATTGTCTACATATTATTATTATTATTATTATTATTATTATTATTATTATTATTATGACAATTTATATAGTGCAATAAGCATAGCAAAGGCCAAAGTCAAGAGCACTTTACAGGGGACACTTGTAGGAGATAGTAAATAAGTACGTCTTTAGTTTGTTTGCAAACAGTTCGGAAGAGGTCTCTTTAGTCACTTCATCTGGCAATGCTTTCCATAGGACGGGGTTCCCCGCGTAAAAGATCTCTTGTATTTCTGATTTGCTGTACAGTATATTGTATTTTATTAGGAGACATTGGTTACTTCGATGAGAATGAGTCGGTCTTCATTGTCGATCGAATAAAAGAAATGATCAAACACAAAGGACAGCAGGTAATGCCAACAGCCTAGCCACTTTTGTAGGATATTTTTATAATCAAACCTGACTGTAATTGTTGCTTTAGTTTAAATTTCATTCGACTGCATTTTGTACAATGTTCAATTTGCCAAGAATTATGATTTTTAACTACACACGGAGTTATGTGCCACCCTTTGAGCCTTGAGGGTCACCCTCGGGAAGGACTTTATTTATGAAGTCTAACATGCCCATCGGTTGGGGCAGGGCTCGGCAACCTACAGCCCGCGGACCACATCCGGCCTGTGCGAGTTTAATCCGGACCTTCTCCCATACAGCTTTTTGTTTAAAAAAGTCGTTGCTCTTTTTTCAAGAGTCTGGCAAGCGAAAAAGGTCATTGCTAATTTTTTGCACTTGACGTGTATTTTTTAGAACTTTTTCCTGAATAGACTTTCTAAAAAACAAACTTTAAAACTTTTTGGGGGCAGTCAAAAAATTATTTAACTACACAGCTCTTGGACAGACACTGCCATAGCAATTTGGCCCTCGCTGTCCAAAAGGTTGCCAACCCCTGATTTGGGGTCAAATGGTGAACCCAAGTGGGAGTTGAGAAATTGTTTTTTTGAAAATGAAACTCCACCTGAAGTGTCTAGATGCTTTGGTTGAGAGTTGTGACTCAGTTGTCCAATTTTTGAAAAAGTGACTGCTGATTTTTAGCTTGTTGGTCTTCCGCTAGGTGGCGCCAGCAGAGCTGGAGGCACTTTTGCTGACGCATCCCGAAGTTTTGGATGTTGGCGTTACCGGGATTCCTGACGAGATGATGGGAGAGTTGCCCATCGCTTTCATTGTTCGCAAGGAGAACAGCAACACCTCAGAGCAACAGTTTCAGAAATTTGTCGCTGGTTAGCAGCTGATCAATTCTAATTGAATCTCTTTAGGGGCCATCCATATAGTACTTATGCACTGAGGGGGTCGGGGGTCGGATTTGGGAGATTTTTCCTATGTACGCTATATGCATCGGAGAGGGGGAGGTGAAAATATGACTTTTTGCATACGTACTATATGGATGAATCCTTATTTCACCGATTTATTTAATCACTTCCTCTTATTAATGTCATAAATACTGTAGAATTCCCCACTTCTGATTAACCTCTTAACTTGGCAACTATTTGTAACTCAATGTAAAATGGACGAACGTTACTCGGGGCACCCAATTAAGGGGTTAAGTAAATTTTAGCCAATAGCCATGGGTTGCGTGAACGCAAGTTTCAGTTTTGATTCTTTGGGAGAACAAAAACTTGGGGTTTACATTGTTTCTTAGCGATGATTTAATGTGCTATACAGCCGTAATTTGCATTTCATATCGTATATATTGTATTTTTGTGTCTGTAAATAGAAAATGTTGCACCGTACAAGCAGCTGACAGGCGGAGTAAGGTTTGTGTCATCCATTCCTAAGTCTCCAACCGGTAAAATCTTACGGCGTGTCTTGAAGGACAGTTTGAATAAATCTCGCCTTTGATGCAGGGCCTGCTACGTTTACCCGGTACTTTGTTTAATAATTTCCGCATTTTCTGTGTCTTTGCTGCATCGTGGTTAAAGTTGACCAGATAACTATTGTCGATTATTATATTTATTTATTTTTTTGTCTTGAAGAGTTTGAAAATATAGGATATATCAAGTTACTAATATAATAGGATATAACTGTGATCATTTGGATGTTTTTACAGCTGTTGTTGAAGTTTGTGTTTTTCGTGATTATGATGGGGCTTACTGCGCAATACATTACAAGGTGCATGATTGTCAAACTTGGACATGAGCAGGTTTCAGATAGAGAAAAGTTTGTCCAATCTAGGAACTACTTAAGGGGGATGATATAAAGGATATAAAGTATTAAAACATTCTTAAGTACACTGATCTTTGATGATTCGTTAGAATTTGTCTTGTTGAAAGGGCGTTGTAGAGTTCAAGTGTATCTGTCAAATTTGACTGATCTGCAACGACAGTTGAACTGAACAATGTTTAGCATCTAACAATTCTTCAACTTACAGGGTAACTTTTCCTATGACATCTGACCATTCATGACCATCTGCCGTTTTTATCAACAATCATATCAACGTACCACACCCCCATACTGCTGGTCGAGGCTAACCCGCCAGTGGGGTAAAAAATCTAGTTGGGGGTTTTTAACTGCTGCCTCTCTCACTTAAGCTTGAAAATTTTGGGCTGGGACATTAGTGAGAGGTATATAGTATAATTTATTCCCCAATGTTTTGTGCGTCTTTGCTTGCTTCTTCAACATTCACTCTGAAAAGTCTCACAGGTAGAAAAGGGCATCACTAGAGTTTGGACATATTTATGGGTGGGTATACTTTTAAAAAATGTTTCTACCCCCCACCCCATACAGGAATGTGCCCCTGCCGCTGACCCCAAAGTTGCTTATTCTTCATATATGACTTGGTATGAGTTTATATACTTTCAGATATATTAGGAATATTGTCTTTCTGAGATTTCGTAGTTTTGCTGCAATTTTTCTGTAAAATGGTTTTCAGAATTTAATGCACATTTTGTTAGCTTTAATCAGAGCATAAAATGAAAGCGTTCAGTGGTGATGAATATTCTATTTCAATTCTCTGCTATGATCAGTGTTTAATCTAGGCCGTTTCCGGGGGGAAATTGCCCTTCCTCTTCCGGAAATTTCAAATTCCCCCTGGAAATTTTGGAATACTACATGGACTAACAGCGGCCCCTAGCAGAATTCCCCCCCCGGCTTTGTCAGTTCCCCCCCGGCTTGTTCAGTTCCCCCCCGGAGTCCTGGAGTCTAGATTAAACACTGGCTATGATGTTGAAAGAACATTGAGATTACTCGACTGTTCATAATAAACAAACGCATTTCATATTTAACTTAGAGTACATTACAAGTTTTGTTCACAATTTTATTATTTTAATATAATAATAATAATAATAATAATAATAATAATAATAATAATTAGGCCCTACAGGGTTATAAGAGTGGCTCATTAGGATCTGCCCTGATTTATGAACCACTGACCTGAAGGAAGAAAATAAAAGCTCCAAGGACTTGGCTTAAATCTACTCTTTTATATGGAATTATATGATTCAAAGTATTCATTTGGCCAAATATTATAAGCCCACTCACTCCCTATAGTCCCTACACATTCTGAGACCTGTCTGAGTATTTGTAGTGTCATGGTACGACGGGAGTGACGGAGCCCTGAATCTTTGTGTAATTTCTAGAGTTTAGCGTTAAATTATTTTCAAGCATTTTGATTCCTTTTCTGATTATATTATCGACAAGTGGGTGTTGCCGTCAATGAGTTTCTTCGATTATTAAATAAATAGGCGTCTAATTATGGTGTGTGGGGCGGAGTAAAATGACCATCGAATTAAAGAGATAGGTCAATGCAAAATCATAATTATAGATAGTTGTTCAAGATAGCGTTTTGCTTAACTTGCTAAATTTTGCGCTTTTATTAAACATAAGCTGTCTGGTCTTATCGATTATCTCGCGTTGCTTTTGGATTCTTTTAAGAGCTTCGATTACTATTCGCCAGATGGCGAGGCGCGTGTTAGAATAAGATAAAGATAGTCCGGTCGATATAAATTCATCATTGTGGTAGAGGTAGAAGTCGCGGTAAGTGAAGATCTGACAACTGGATTCGATTAAGGTAACATTGGAGAGTATAATGTGAAAAATCCACCGAAATCGTCTTTGGGGAGAAAAAGTTATATCTGTTTTAATGGTCTGAAATTACAGTGAGCGATAATACAGTAGAAATCTGTGTTGTGTATATAGCGGTTTACTGAATCAAAAGGCATTTCGAAAGTATTTGGATTCTTGGTGTATTATTCTACCTGGCATTAATTTATATTACTTATTGAGTTTTGAAAACATGTTTGCAAGGTTAAAATATGAAATGTGATTACTGCTATGGATACTGTCATGCATTCAGTAGTGCCGAGAGACATGTCAATCTCGGAAACGGACCTGTTGAGAATTATGATTAGAGCCATGCTTGCATGTATCCTACAGGATTTGGACCTTACTACCAATTGCAAATTAGATGAGCATGTGGTTGTTGTCTATTACGGATTTGGCTAAATTGCTGAAACAGTGTTATTGGTGTGCAATTGTTTATGGATTACTTTTCTTACATCTGGTACTGTTTGATCTGTTTGTGGTTCAACAAGTCATATTGGTATGTAATTGCATGTATTTTTATCGTAGCTGCTTACTTTTATTGTAAATGCATTTCAGGCATAATATACCATAATGTCAGATAACAGTTATGAGGCCACATTTGGTTCAGATACTTATGTCATCTGTAAAGAAATTTATGTTGATAATTCGAATTCAGCGGAATGGATTACTGTTAAAACAGTTAAGGGTTTAGTGACACTTCTGCAGTTCAGTGAAATTTTTTGAGATAATGCACTGAGAGAGTACTTAGAGAAAAGTTCGCAGGTTGTAAATGTTCATGTTGACTGCCGCAAATCATACACTAACAAATGACAGTACGAACAGATTTGTTCATGTGAATGTGCGGCTTCTGGTTCAGGAAACATTGAACCTCCAAGAAAGAATTTGAGGTCTACAACCATTGAATTCCAGTGGAAAGAAGACTAGTACGTTCAGTGAAAACCTTAGAATTGCAACAGAATTGCATTGATATGGCAAAGAAACGCAGTGACACATGGGGTCTGCAAGTTTAATGTCGTTTAGAGGCGTGTATCGATTTAGTTGCAGAAGAGGCAATATATCACGGCAAATGCATTACAGCATTTTTCAGTGAGAAGGTAATCCAATTAATAATGTTTGCAAAGACAATTTGGATTATAAGGGTAAGGAGGATGAAATTAAGCTAAGCAATTTCAACAAACTATGCCAATGGCTTGAAATAACAGAAGATCAGTTATAAAGTATGTGTGAACTGTATGAATTTATGAGAGACATGGCAGGTAACCATGATTCTCATGTTTATACGCAGAAACATTTCAGAGAAAAACTAATTGAGAAATATGGCAAGTGTCTAGTTCTTGGGCAAGTAGCTGGCAAGAAAGATGTAGTATGTTTCACAAATATGGGAAGTCGCATTATTAATGAATCATGGTACAAAAACAGGCAGAAGAACATTGATGATGAAAGTAAGAGAATTGTTATTGCAGCTGCCAAACATTCGCTCAGAAATTCGCGAGATGCAATACTTGACATCATCATACCCATCATGTAGCACATTTAATGATTGTGCAAATGCAAGACGATGGCTCCCAAGTCTTGTCAATGTGCTCATGGACAACATCATAGTTGACGACCTAAAACGAACAGCTATTAGTCATGCTATTGTACAAGCAGCAAGACCCAGATCTGCTATTTCACCAGTGCTATTTGGTGTGGGGAGTATCTTTGACCATGTCTTTGGATCTAATTGGGCACTGGATATACTGTCACGACTGGGATTCAGTCTGTCATATGATGAAATTAGCTGTTACAAACAGTGTGCATTGCAATCTGAAAGTGTTGACATGCCAAAAGCCTTCCCCAACTTCTTCACACAGTGGTCAGCAGACAATGTTGACCACAATGCCAACACAATAGACGGTTCAGGGACATTCCACGGCATGGGCATTTTGGCGATGTCAAGTGCATGCCATTCCTTTGCACAAGGCAGTTTTTTCCAGCAAGGAAGTTGTTGTGGAGAGAAGCACATGTAACAGTAGACATGGTTGTTAAAGGTAGAGAGACATCGAATTACTCATCTACACTGCACCTGAAATAACTGCATTGTCAGCAATAGTGTTGTGTCCAATAACAGATCTTCCAATCTACTTGTACAGCAACCTGACATAAAATTTGACATGTTGTGGCATGCTGACTGGTTTTGTAGTAGTGATGGTGGAGTGGTGGACCATGACCTAACTGGTCTGGATTTATGCAGCAAGCCATATAGTTAGTACTGATGTCTTTAACTTACCGTCCACAGACATTCAAATGCTTCCCATTATTGACTTAGATCCAAAGGACATGAACTGCATATTTTCAACGTTGTGTTTCATTGAGAACCATGCTGCACATTTAAATGTGCAGACAGCCTATGTAACATTTGATCAGCAACTTTGGATTAAGGTGGTTGAAGTTGTAAATTCACAAAATCTGAACATTGTGCCAAGACTTGGCAGGTTTCATACAATTATGTGTTATCTTGCAAGTTTGGACAAGGTTGTGAAACAGGGCTTGCTGAGGCCAGTGGGAACTTGTTACGGAAATGTCACTGTAGGTCACATTAGGTCACTGTAGGTCACCTTCTATCTGGCAAGGCTGAATCTCAGACCGTCAGAGCACATTTTTTGGTTCAGTCAGCACTTTGCATTCTCCTATTGCAAATATATGCTAGGTTCAGTGGTGTAGCGAGGATTTTCTGAAGGGGGTTACGAACTTATGAATACTTCTTCTTAAAGTCCTGACAAGCAAAAAACCTTATTATTTTGCTTGATTAAATTAGTAATAATAATTATATGAGCGCAGACGACAGCCTATGCAACTATATTGATATTTTTCCTCCTTTTATCTTTTTTGCTGCCTTAAACCTGATTTATAATAATACACAATAAAAAATTTTGGTCGGCCAACCAGGTGGGTTTAACCCCCCAATTCCCCTTTGGCTACGCTGCTGGCTAGGTTTACAGTTCTGGCAACATAGCTATTTTCTGCATTAATCAGGTAGACATTTATTCAAAATGTCAGGTAATACATGACAAATAGGCTGATTTGCACTATATGGAGATATCATCGGGCGTGGTCAAACCACCTTTGTCATAGAAGGGGTTATGCTACAGGGACGAATTTGGTATCGTTGGAAAGCTTGCATACAACTTCCTAATACCTGTCTTGAATGTCCAACATAGAATCTGTCATGGTTTGGCCGTAATTAGCCAAAAAAGGTGGTTGGGGTGGTATTTTTTCAGTTTTTGTCCCCCCCAAAATTTTCCCCAAATGCAATAAGGGTGGATTTTTTCACTTTTTCTCTACTGATATTGTACTCTTAGAAAATGGTGCTTTTTCTTCACTTACCATGATTTCTACGTATAATTTATTTCAGGTGGACTAAGACGTTCCCGGGGGCATCGTTGTACGGGTTAATTAATTAATTTATTATTATTATATCCTATGTCGACTGATTAGTTGTTTCTGTTAGGACTAGCTACGTGCTACAAGCCACACATTTTGTATGTATTAGAAATGGGTTCTAAAAACAAATAAATTGGATTACATAGCAGGACTAATTTCCACTAGATCGATATATTCGATTTCAGCATAGGGGCTGTCCATTAATTATGTCAACAATTTTTGGGCAATTTTTAACCCCCTTTCCCTTTGTCAACAACTGTCAACTTTCAGTGACACCCTATGATTATGTCAAAAATTTTTGCCCCCCACTAAGACCAGTGATAGGTCCTCAAAAAAGTTTAGATGGTTATTATTTTTGCAACGATGAGACCTTTTCCCCTTTCTTTTGTTCATCAAGTGTCATAATGTGGTGGCGATGACCAGGCCCGTCGGAACGAATTTTCAGCAGGGGGTGCAAATTTTCTTCAGATAGAAGCTGTCTCTGGAAAACCCTTAACAGGCAAAAAAGGTCGTCGATACCCACTTTTTCATCTAAAAATACCTTGACGAGCAAAAAAATGTCTGCACACCTTTTTCAGGGCTGCACCCTGTCTGCACCCCTGGAAATGGGTGCAGACCATCTTCTTTCCAGGGGGTGCGCTGCACTCCCTAAATTTTTCCAGGGGGTGCAGCTGCACCCTCTGAACCCCCACTACGTACGGGCCTGGCGATTACTCTTGCTTGCCAGGCCTTTTTCCGTTGTGATAAATAGTATTCCATGAAATTTCCTATTTTTTATCATTTGTAAAATATGAAATTGTTGACGTTAACTTCTCTTCACCTCCCTCCCTGTCAACAACTGTCAAGCTTTTTCAAACCCCTACCCCCTAATTTGATGACGTAATTAATGGACAGACCCTTAAATGGTTTTCAAATCAATTAACAATCTTAAAACGAGATTAAAATTTGCAAAATTGAAACTTTTTCCGTTTGTAAAATCAAATAGACTAATAATTATTATTACGGTATACAGATTACAGAACTAGCGGTGTTGTATACTGGCCGGATAGGGAAAAAATGTTCCCCTAAAGTCATAGATCCCCAAATACAATATTTTAGGAGTTATGGTAATTTCTCACAACACACCCTCCCCATGGCAGAGGAGTGCATGCAACGCTGCAGAACTAAGGTAGCCTACTGAACCCTGGGTCGATCAAAGGTTTAGACCTATATGGTTACCAATAACGAAGGCTCAATGAGTGACTGAAAAGAGTCTGCTATTGAAAAAATTCGGCTGTCGTCTTCACGGTGCACAATATTTCGAACGCCCTGCTGGTCTGCCTCTGTACTAGTCTCTGTCCGCCCGCGGGTATGCTTGCGCGGATGCGTCGCTCTCCGCCTCTTCGGAATCTGTGTAGAATTGCAAATTGCAGCCGAAGTGGCCGCCGCCGTCGCCGCCACGGGAGGGGGTATAAGACGCCGGGGGTTTACGCCCCGCCCCGCCGCACCCCCCCCCCCTCCCCACTCCACCCACAATTCTTCTGATGTCTGTTTCAGCATTACATGGCGAAACTAATTGCATTAGACGGCCGTTCGGGCGACGATTCCGAAGGGCCCGGCCCCCAGATGATGGCAGTCGCTCCGTTTTCTTTCAAGGCACATCTCCTCCGCTGTGGATAAGCCGCTGCCGCCGCCTGGCGAACGACGAATGCCTTGCCTTTCGAAGGAACGACGTCAAATTGAATTACCTAACATCGATACTCCGGCTACTGACGTGTCCTATACCTCTTGTCTTGTTCTACCGAAAGACGAGCAAAATACACGGCTACATTATATATATATATATATATATATATATATATATATATATATATATATATATATATATATATATATATATATATATATATATAATAATATGAAGGATATCTATATATCGAAGGATATAGGCCTATATATTATATATATATATCGAAGGATATATATATATATATATATATATATATGTATATATATATATATATATATATATATATATATATATATATATATATATATCCTCGACGCTCATGGGGTTTTCAAAAGGGCAGAAGAAAATGTCACGTGACACCGTGGATGACAGAACTTGCAGTGTCTTGAATTTTGGTCAAACCCAGTGACAAGGAAAACTATGAAATATTAAGGCGCGAATATTAGGCTACGTATATAGGCCTATAGGCCTGCGGTTCCCATGTCAATATTGCGTGACGAAAGCTTACGACGCTGAAACGCTGTAATATTATGTTCTATATCCGAAAGCAGTGTAGGTGAAGCCATTATGTATATAGGGCCTACATTGTATTTTAAAAATTCGGAGTCTTATTAACCCCTTAACTGGGGACCCCGGATATATCCGTCCATTTTACATTGAGTTACAGTTAAATACCCAGTTAAGGGGTTAAGTGAGGACAAGATTTTAACAGAATGGGTGGAGTTGTTTTTTTATATTCCTATTTTCTTTTATCTAGTTTGCAAGTGAACTATCATTTATTTAAAAGGCATAATTATACATTTTACAATTATTATAAAAGTTTAAATTTTTAAGCAGTGTTATCAACCAAAAACTTCTATGGCGCCACTATCATAATGCCCAGGCCATTATTATACTGGGGTCCTCATTACAGCCACACATTTGTCAACAAATGATGAAGTCAGCACAGATTGTTTGAATGAAAAGAGAAATCGTCCAGTTTTCGATGCCTAAGGCGAACTTGAGAAATACCGAAACGGCGACCATGCAGGTTAACGAAAAGTTCATGCTAACTGAATTCTAAGATATCTAAGTCTTATAGAATATATAGAGTTCGAATAAATGGTCTCTGCTATAAATGAAGGTCCGTGTTACCAGAGATTTCGTATTAATAGAGTTTTACTGTATATACAGAACGTTTGTCTACTAAATCTACGTAAAACACCTCGGCCCTATTTCTGCCGATGCTTGGGAAAGCGTAAACTGGTTAATAATAATAATAATAATAACAATAATAATAATAATAATAATAATAATAATAATAAAAGCGTTTTAATTAGGCCCAATTGCGGGCCAGAACAGTGTCTATCTAAAACGTTGTTTTCTTCTGAGAGAGAAAAATGCGCTACATGTTTAAGGAACGAAGCTCTATATATTTGAGTGCACACGAACCGAAGACAGTCCTGAGAGTTGTCGAGATGTTTACGTCTGGTACTGGAGCATTGGGTTCGCTAAACCCGAGTGGTGATGAGAGTTGTTCATTCTTAGAGCGCTTAGACTGCGGTTGTACCAATCGTCGTCATGTATCGAATCCTACATCAGCGCGAAAAAATTCCCATTGATTATATATGCTTTATCTTCGAAAGCAGTCGATGAAGCCGTATTGAATTCATGCATTCATTTATGCATTCATACATTCATTCATACATTCATCCATCCATCCATGCATTCATTCATGCATTCATTCATCCATCCATTCATGCATTCATTCATACGCGCATTCATGCATGCATGCATTCATTCATCCATTCGTTCATTCATGCGTTCAATCGTTAGGTTGGTCGATCATTCATTCATTCATTCATTCATACATACATACATACATCCATTCATCCACTCACTCATTCACTCACTCATCTACATTCTTATTCACTCATTTACTCGCTTATACATTCACTTAGTCACTCATTACTCATTCATTCACTCGCATAGTCACTCACTCATTAATTGATTAATTTAGTTAGTTGGTTAGTAATTTGGACTCGGTTTCATGGCACTCTGTGGCGTGGTTGTTAGACTAATAAACTGATAAAGTGCAGGAGTTAATCGAAGAATTTTGCCCCCGCGCTTTTGACTGACGTCGAGGGTTTTGGCTGAAAGTGTCGACATTTTTCTTCTGGGTGAAATTTCAAGGATTCTTTAAAATGTTGGAATTGATGGGAATTAGTCAGACCGATTATAAATAGTATTCTTAAAGGCTAAAAGCGTACAATTCTTGATAAACAAATCATATGAATGACTGACTGACTGACCAACTGAATGAAAGAATGAATGAATGAATGAATGAATGAATGAATGAATGAAAGAAAGAATGAATGAATGAATGAATGAATGAATGAATGAATGAATGAATGAATGAATGAATGAATGAATGAATGAATGAATGAATGAATTGCATATACCAGACTGAGATTGTAATCCATTGACATCGGGATGCGTGACACGTGCTGCGAGTGATGCGGCGTCATTCCGGGCGTCATTCCCGACGTCAGTCCGGGTGTCATGTTGTTCGGCGTCTGGGCCCCCGTCATGCCGCCGAGGGACCCCATTCCGGCGGAGAACTGGGCGGCCGCCACCGCCGACGAGCAGTTGGGGATCATCTGGGGGTAGCAGCCCATGGCCGCCGCCGCCGCCGCTGCGTTCATGGAGCCCGGGACGGCGTAGTGCGACGGATAACCCCGGTTCGACGCCGGATACAGGTTGCGCATCATACCGCCGCAGGTCGGCAGCACCGCGGGCGACAGGGACTTGACCAGCTGTTTCTCCTGCTTTCGGTACTTGGCACGTCGGTTTTGAAACCAGACCTGGAAAACGAGGAATGAAAATAACGAGGAAATCTACAGTGCAACTTCGTTATATAACGTATAGTCAGCGGGTCTGGAGAATCTGCTACGGTATATATCCAGACTCCAGGCCTTGGAGGGAAGGGGGTAACTTGACTTGTCTGGAGGGGAAGAGACGCAGTTCACTGCAAAAAATGTGTCAGTGATGAGATTTTGGGGTAATTTTTCTGTTGGGGAGGGGGATTTCCCCTGTCTGGCCTGTATGAAAGACTGTCCGAGGTTGCGGTACGCTATAACTGGGTATACGTTATGACCGATACCGTTATAACGAGGTTATACTATATTAGGTTATACTATATTCGGTTATACTATATTAGGTATCGAGACACGTGTCAGCTAATCTTATTGAGTGAGAATCAATCAATCAATCAATCATCAAGCAATCATCAATCGATCGATCAATCAATCAATCAACTAATCCAAGTTTGCACCAATTTTTGTTTACGGTGCATTTTTAATCAATGAGATATTGTTAACTTTTCGCATCGTTGATCGAATCCCAGACTGTTGCAATCTGCTAACCGCTACAGAGGGGGCTCCACATTCATTCGTTAATTTCACTGGCCAACATACAGTATAGGCTTACGTATAGTCTATTAGACCGCTAGGGTCGATCCCCCAAATATTTCGAGAGGCCAAGCTATGGGGCTTGCAAGTCCACACACTTTTTGCGTTTGTATTGTGCTGCTATTTACGGGTTTTACAAACATTACACGGACGAAACAGAGCCTGTGCGATTGTCGAATTCTGCGTTCATTAAAACAGCAGTTAAACTCACGTTTAGATGAGCGTTTGCTATTTCACATTAAAGGAGAGAGGAGGGAGAGGGATGGAGGAAAAGAGTCTACTCTTTTCCTCCATATATATATATATATATATATATATAGAGAGAGAGAGAGAGAGAGAGAGAGAGAGAGAGAGAGAGAGAGAGAGAGAGAGAGAGAGAGAGAGAGAGAGAGAGAGAGAGAGAGAGAGAGGTTGGGCCCCTCCATTTTTTCATGCAAGTTTGCGTCGTTGATGTCTTTTGCTTTAAAGGCAGAGAAAAAGGAAGTGCATGATGGAGACGAGGGGAGGCGGAGTGAGATGGAAAAGCTGGGGAGGAAGGGTGCGCTCAGAAACGGCGGCGACGACGACGGCGGCGGCGGATGTCATCGGTCAAAGGTCACCACGAGAGGGCGCTAATTGTCGACTGCGTACATAGAACGGGTCGACACACGGTGTTGAGGGGGAGGGAGGAGACGAAAGGGGGAGGAGAAGGAGGGAGGGAGGGAAGACAATATAAAGACCAGGTGATCGTCGTGCGGCACATGTCGCGGGGTGTGGATTACCCCTTGGGTGGAGAAGGTGGGAGGGGAAAGGGGAAGGGGTAAAGACCGCTAACGGTCAGGTTGGCCGGTGGAACGAGACTAAAGGGATGGCGCCATGCGGAGAGAAGGTATGGCGTAGCAACTGTTCCACAGATTTTTCCCTGCACCCCCTCCCCCCACTCCCCTCCTCCCCAGTTCACTTCACCCCATCAGTTGCCCAGTTTCCGTAAACGAACGATGTTATTCATAGTTTACGACATATAGTTACTCACATACCATAAAAATAATATATATATATATATATATATATATATATATATATATATATATATATATATATATTTATATTATTTTATTATTGCTTTTCGAGGAACTTTTCCAGACCTCGAACGGACGAGAGCCAGCAACACAATTTATTAATGTGTCCGGACACTTTTTCATAAGTCATTCGGGAATGAAGCACCGAGGGCATATATATATATATATATATATATATATATATATAATTTTGTCTCTGAATGACATGCGGGAAGTTATCAGAGTGGCAACAACGCTGAACGATAGAGAAGAAGGACGTGGGTTCGAGACTTGCAGCAGCCCAAAGGTCGACTCGATGAGGAGCAATGGTAAAATGCTGCGAAGTCTAACATGTACTCTATATACGATGCACTAACCCCGTATCCGTGGCATTGCACGCCTGGCTGAGGGCTATAGCAATGGAGATCAGCGCCGCCATATGAGCCCGTGGGGCTCGGGAAGGACTTTGACTTCTTTCTGACTTTGACACTGTATATTTCTGAATAGTTCGTTGCTTTCTTCTTTCATTCTTTCCTCCATTCCGTCTTTCACTCGTTTTATTCGTGATTTCTTTTTCTAGTCTTCAATTTTGTTCTGCCTACCTTAAATAACGAATCAAATTCATTCGTTCTCTGTCTCTGTGTCTCTGCCTCTGTCTCTTTTTTGATTCTGTCTCTGTCTGTCTCTGTCTCTGTCTCAGTATCTGTCTCTCTGTCTCACTCACTCGTTCGTTCTGTCAAATAATCACGAGTCTGTATTGAGTCCACCTCTTCTCTTCGCTCATTCATTTCACTCTTAATTTTTAAATTGTGCTAATTCGCACATTTATAAATTCTTTCTTTCGTTCATTTTGTCCACCAATCTGTCAATCAACAATTAAACACTTCAGTCAGACACAAATAAGTTCATTAGCCGAAGGTTTATTTTTGTCCAATTTCCTAGGACACCAGTTAGAGCTTTTGTCGAATGGGAGTTTTGGACTATTCGGACAAATACGAATGCACTATTCGGCGCACTATTCGGCGCCGAAACGGATACGAATCGAATATTCTGTCTAGCCATAACACCAATTAATTCTTGCCCCATAATTTTAATATAATGTGCTTTTCCAAATTTAAAAGGCACTGTGATATCGTGCCACGCGTTTTCAGATAATCAATTATAATATAGGGCTTATAGGCCATAATAGGGCTTATAGGCCAATAGGCCAATAGGGTTTATAGGCCAGGAAATTCTTGAAAATCGTTTCGCCTTTTCGATTTTAGACGCTTTGTCGAAACTAATCATCAGAAACTCTTCCAACACATTCATGGAATACCTTCCAAGGCTTGCATGCAAAGGCTTCACGACGCCTGACAGAAAATAACAGTGAAACTGGTCACGTGACGCTCTCCCCACGACTTTGTCGTCATGGCGACCAACTTCCTTCTAAAGAGAAATGATATCATCTGCCTATTTTTCGAAGACGTGAGACGTAACGCTATTTCGGCGCACAGCTCTTGTTCGTGATCGCGGAGCATGTCGTGCTGCAGGGAGGGAGGGAGAGACACAGAGACACAGAGAGAGAGAGAGAGAGAGAGAGAGAGAGAGAGAGGGAGAGGGAGAGGGAGATGGAGATGGAGAGAGAGGGGGGAGAGACAGACAGACAGACCGAGACAGACAGAGACACAGAGAGACAGAGAGACACAGACAGGCGACAGGCAGAGACAGACAGAGACAGATCCAGAGACAGAGAGAGAAGGAGATCAGAGAGAGAGAGAGAGAGAGAGAGAGAGAGAGAGAGAGAGAGAGAGGAGGAGGAGAGAGGGAGGGAGGGAGAATTGGAGGAGAGAGAGACAGAAACACAAGAGACAGACACAGAGACAGACACAGAGTGACAAACAGAAACAGACAGAGTGACACAGACAGAAAAAGCGAAAGAGAATAGCAGAGAGTGTGTGACAGAGACAGGAACGGAGACAAAAAGAGGCAAAAAGTGAAAGACAGAGACAAAGTGAGTGAGAGAGACAGACAGACAAACAGATAGACAGACAGCTAGAGACAGACAGGCAGGCAGGCAGAGAGAGAGAGAGAGAGAGAGAGAGAGAGAGAGAGAGAGAGAGAGAGAGAGAGAGAGAGAGAGAGAGAGAGAGAGAGAGAGAGAGAGAGAGAGAGGCTGATTGAGTTATCAACGGTCGTCAAAAGACCGTCCGCAAACAGCACGAACTTTCTTCTCGGCATCATCACCGTCTCTGCTCCTCTCTCCCCCACTCTACCCTCCTCCCTCTTTTTCTTCACCACACCCACCCACCCACCGCACCCACCGCGCCTCTCTGCTCCACCCGATCTATCGTTCCGCGAGAAGTACGTCGCGATGTTATTGATTGCAAAGGACCCTCTGTGTTTGCATTCGACGATGCACGCTTATTTTGGAGGTGACCCGACTTTTGTAAAAATGGCACACTGTCGTTGCCATGACAACAGATTATATAACACGTACGTCAACGCATTAATAAACACCATAAACATTACCAACGGTCATGGTCATACGATCATAAAGGGCCATGCACCAAAACACGTGACCCTTCCTCATCCTCTGTCTCCCCTCCTCCTCCTCCTCTTAATTCTGCCCTCCTCCTCCTCCTGCTTCTGCTGCTACTACTACTGCTCCTACTACTATTATTATTGTTGTTATCACTACTACAGCTACTACTACTACTACTACTACTACTACTACTACTACTACTACTACTACTACTACTACTACTACTACTACTACTACTACTACTACTACTACTACTACTACTACTACTACTACTACTACTACTACTACTACTACTACTAATACTACTACTACTACTACTACTACTACTGCTACTACTCAGGGCCTGTTTTAACGTGCAGTGATACACAAAATGTGCAGTGATAAAATGAAAATATGCAGTGGTAAAATGCAATTTTCTGTGCTTTGTGCAGTGATAAATTTTCCAGACGACCTTTTTCGCTTGTTTTTGTGCGGATGTCCACAAATTTTCCGAGTTTAGTGCAGTGATAAATTTCTCTTAAAACAGGCCCTGCTACTACTACTACTACTACTACTACTACTACTACTACTACTCCTGAGTCCTGCTCCTTCTCCCAGGTTCTCAAACTTTTTAGGATTTCTTGCGTGATTTCTTAGAAATGTTAGTGATGACTCGCGGATTTTATAAAATTCGAATTCTAAATTAGCTGTAAATAACACATAGGCTACCAGTACGGTACTTGTTTTGTCAATCAATTATTTAATCAGAAAATTGCAAATATTAGTCATGAAATTTAAATTCAAAGAGAATCAGCACTCTTAGAGCCATCAGTGTGTTTTGTGTTGGTGAGATATCATTAAGAAATAAAGTAATCCTTTACGGTCCCCTTGAAACCGTTTGGCGGTCCCCACAGACAGACAGGGACAGAGACAGACAGAGAGAAAGACAGATAGGAAAAAAGAGAAGAGAGACAAAGACAGACAGAATGAGAGAGAGAGAGAATGAACCAAAGCCGCCGACAGTTTCAACATTTGAAAACTTCTTGGACAAATATTTTTGACAAAAACATCGGACTCTTAAAGACAAAAATATATAAACTTTAAAGACAAAAGTATAGACTTTATTTTATAAAGAAGCAACAGCGGCAACTCGCCGACCGAACCCCCATGCAGTCAGGTCTCGGCTTTAATTCAGAACCATCTAAAACGCTTGTTAGAGCGCCGTTGTTTGATTGGTCACACGTCTGCATGCGCGCATGCGCACTGCGGCAGATGGCGACGGTCGAACCGATAATTTCGTCGTCGTATTCCCGCCTCTTGTTTCGTCAAGGGACGATGACGTCACACAGGGGCAGGAAGAGAGAGAGAGAGAGAGAGAGAGAGAGAGAGAGAGAGGCAGAGAGAGAGAGACAGACATAAAGAGACAGGGGGACTAGGGGCAGACCGGGAGAAAAACTCTCGCGGGAAAGAGACAGGGAGACAGACAGACAGACAGACAGACAGACAGAGACAGAGACAGAGACAGAGACAGAGACAGAGACAGAGACAGAGACAGAAACAGAGAAGGAGAGGAACTCTCGCGAGATTTCCCACGAACCGTCTGCGCATGCGCGGTCGTCTGATTCAATTTGGTGGGCGATGTTGGTGGTCGAGTCAATTTGTCGTGTATTAATCACGGCCAATTAGGACCCGACGCCCCTTCGACGACGACGGCCACGGCGGCGGCCGGTGGGCGCTTCCCTCGACCGATCCCCGGCGGACGAACGCCGGTCGCCGGTCGCCGACTTGCCGGTCGCCGGTCGCCGGCGAAGCCACACGCCGCGCGTTGCGGATTATTACATATACATGCATGCATGCATGCAAGCCGACGCCGCTGTCAGCTGTAGGCGTTGAAACAGCCCGTGCTGGAACGGGGTGGCCAAAAAAATGGAGACCAGTCTGCATTATAACAGCTGCCATACGTGATCAGATCTGCATCACGTTTGTCAAAGTCAAAATCTTTTAGAACTTTGCTGGATATTATGAGTCGTCGACACGGAATAGCGCCAACTCAAACGAATAGCATCAGCAAATTTCAATTCATATAAAAACAGTAGTCTCGTTATTTTGGAACGCCCTAAGTGCGAACTTTTCATTGA
>CM030837.1:16977224-17019724 GCA_018105865.1 Metaphire vulgaris
CGTGACCGATGGATGACGATGCGTTCCCGGAGCCCTCGGCCTTGATTTTCTTGAACGCCCCAACTGTAACAATTATAGGCATGCATATATATATATATATATATATATATATATATATATATATGCAGTTCCAAGAACTCTTGTTGGGGGATGGAATGAATTTCTTGGAAGATCCCGCCAATTGTCAAAAGAAGTATAATGTAAACGGTTTAAGAGAAATCTGTAGATTTGATTTATAAAATATAATGTTCAGAATTGACAATGTAAACTACACTGTGTGTGTGTGTGTGTGTGTGTTATGTGGTGCGACATGCATCTTTAAAGTAGGCCTAAATCGCACTGGTCTACTGGAACAGCTCTGATTAACGACCCGCCATTTTTCTTTTAAAAGTATACCCTGTATACATCCTTTAAGCTTAACAAGCAGCAAAGTCTGACTGCAATTATGTTTTAGAATGGAAACTTAGGAATTCGTAAAACAGAAATCATATTTGTTGCGCTATAAATAGCTTAAGACGCATTACGTAATCTGTGCTTATTTCTTACGCTGTCCTACAATTTCTTCTGTAAATATGACAATTTTCCGTGAAATAAAGACCCTACGTAATAATTTCATAGCTATAGTCGAATATTGTGCTTCTTAAGACGATAAATAGCTAGTTGGATAGATAGATAGATAGATAGATAGAGAAATATTTAGTGGACCACAACATGAGTTAGGCCTACAGACAAGTAGTTGCTAGTAGTTTGTCGTAAATAAAACGAAATGTAGGTAAAACAAAGTGAGTGTTTCAAAGGGACGCAGAGGGTTAACTCTGGCCTGCGCCCAAATTAGAGTACATGTCTATTTAACTATGTGACTAAAGAACGATTTAAATTTAGGCCTACTATATAATTAATATACAGGGCCGGATTAAGGTCCGAGTGGGCCGGGGGGCTGAGAAAGAAAAAAGGCCGTCGCCTATACTGAAAATCTCTGACAACTTGCAGTGACAAGCAAAAAAAGGTTATCTCCCTTCCAAATCGTGCTGCCAAGCAAAAAAAGTTATCTCGAAAATCGGTGGGCCTATTTTTATGATGGGCCGGGGGCTACAGCCCCCTCAGCCCCCGCCTTAATATGGCCCTGTTAATATAGCATAATTACCACAAATATTTTTAAAACCCAGGCCGAGGTTCGAACCACTACTGATCGATTCTAAGTCGTATACGATCCCCTGCGCACCACTAACAAATATAGGCCTATATAGGCCTACTGTTGGAAAAAAACGCCTTCACTGTATAAAGCGGCTATACATTCTTGAAGATTCTCCTGTATAGTTATCAGTTAAAACTGCACATCAAAAGAGTTTACAATTAAAATTTGGCCTTTTTAAGGACACAACCAGATGCAAATCCACTTAATGTGTTTTTTGAGGAAAATCCGTGGAATTTTAGAATGCTGTTTTGACGGACCTGCAAAAAGCGCGAATGCTCGGAGTCCGTCTTGACGTAGGCCTAACTATATCTCGGATCTGACGTAGGCCTAGACGCGTGGAGAGACAGGGAGGCAGTCGCAAAGCCAAAGATCCGTCTTGACGTAACCATAGCCGCGAATAGTCGCGGATTGGTGCCTTGACGTATATATAATCGCCTCCGATCCCCAAAAAAAATCGCTGACAATCTTTGCTAATAAGAAATTATCTAGTGAGCCTACTTGTGGCAACTCCTTTATAGGCCTTATACTCACAATTTTTGAGACGTTAATTCTGGCTAATCGCAAATGGGTTTGGCCTACAGTCCATGACATAGACTGTAATGGGTGGGTGGGTGGGGAGGGGGTCAGAAATAAAATTAGCAGGACAACCGGCGCTTAATTAACAAGTCATGACATTTTATTGACACAATGTTATATAACTACAAGTCCTCTTTTCTTGATTTTACTGGTCGATGATGCATGTGATTGAATTCAGTTTTCTCGCTCTCTTCTCTCTTTCTACACCGAGCATAGAGCAAGCACGCAGAGTTTATTGGTACCCAAGTGCAGGGGCGTAGCGAAGGGGGGTATATCGGTATATAGGCTTATAAACCCCCCACCCCCCACAAATCAGGCTACCTTAAAATTTTCAATGTGTTTTTTAAGATTTTCAAAGTTTTTAAAGAGTTATGCCCCACCAAATCACATTATACCCCGCCAAATCAAATTCCTGGCCACGCCCCTGCCCAAGTGGCGCCCAGGGCATCTCTGCCGTAGCTGCCGTATCTCAGGCACGCCACACTGCGTTCCAGTAACGCAGTTCAACCTGCAATAATTCTTCACGTACCTGAATTGCATGCGTGCATTCATGCATCGATAGCTCTCATGCAATTGAGAAGAAACTGAACACATATACGGTTCCGGGTTCCTATAGCAATTCCGAGGACCGTATGCAAGAGAATCCTCGACATCTTCTTCGAACTCCCACTTACATTAGTTCAAGTGCTTTTAGGCGACGGACGAGAGACCGACAACTAAGTAAGTAAGTAAGTAAGTCGACGGCGACGACGACGACAATTCGTGCTTCCTCCTTTCGGTCGGTCGGTCGGTCGGTCGGTCGGACATACGCCTGGCATTAGGCGAGCAAATTGACGACTGATTTGATTTGTCATAAACAGTCTTTTCTTACCTGCCGTGGCGTCGGAAGAGGATAGTCGCTGCTGCTGCTGCTGCTGCTGCTGCTGCTGCTTCGACAGCAGCAAATTATTCTCCAACGCGGTCCTCCTGTCCATTGCCCTGCGTCGGCGCCTGTGCTAGTCCTTTATACGTGCTATAAATGATAAATTGAAACGAGTTAATGAAATTTGTCCAGATTTTCCCGCTATAGGCCTATTTATACGTCGCCGGCGTCGTCTGGTCGCCGGCCACGCCCACCGGACCAATCACGTGACGATGTCACATGTCCGTTACGACCGGAGAGAGGGAGAGGGAGGACGCAGGCGCCGTGGAACGTGTAGGCGGATCCATGATGACGACGAGACTGGGGATCACGTGACACACGGGGCGTAGTGGTCCTCCTCCTCCTCCTCCTATAGGAGAGGCTTGGCCCGGCGTCGTGTCCGGTTCGAGCCTGTAATGGACTTTAATTCCCGGTGACTGGACAAGATCAGTGCAGACAGGAAATGAAATCTTGGACACACAAACACACATTCACCCATACATACACACGCATATAAGTATGTATAGGTCTATAGGCATATATATACAGTATATAAATAAATAAATAAATATATATATATATGCCCTCGATTATTATCGATTATTATGTCACTCAAACGCATGGATGATTTATATCCCGTATTTGAACTAAACACTTCTTTTTTATATTCAAACGATAGACTACATAATGTCCATGTCCATGGGCGTCCGGAAGGAGGTGAAAGGGGGTGCACTTGCACCCTTTGGAAAAATTGTGGAGTTATGAAAAAAGTAAAATTTACTTGTTTCTTTCGTCACAAAACCTTGTTTTGCACCCCCTGGAAATTTTGTTAATTTCTTTCGTCACGAGACCCTGCCCTTTGCACCCCCCTGGAAAAATTTCTGCGGACGCCCATGTCCATGTCTGGCTGTGAGACTGCGAAACTGCGAAAACCAAACTATTCGACCCACTGACCATCTGGGCAAGGGGTGAGTTTCAAAGCCCCCTATCTAAATATAATCATACTCATTTGTATATAGGCATATATATATATTTATATATATGTATATATATATATATATATATACATATATATATATATACATATATATATAGCCGACTAGTTTTATGTTATAATACTAAACGTTTCAGATTGATATTTGTGCTTGTAAAAAAGCGTTCGGAATACCAGAGAAACGATCAACTCTTATGCTGTAGGGACCCTTTCATAGAGGCGATTGCGGAGAGACCGACCCCCGGGGTGCATGGGGGAGTTAGCAATCATTAGCCAAAATTTTTATTTGGACTGTTCCTCCTACTTTGGGGGGAATCTGTCTTCCAATCTCCGCGACAAAATTTTCGGTAGACGTGTATACAGGGGTGTGAAAGTGTGGGAGACAGGGAGAGAGTTTGGGGTGGGGTGGGGTGGAGTGGGTGGAATCCAGGCTGAAATAACTCGAATCGGAAGATGCGCTTGGCCGGTGCATGCTTAGGCGGTGGGCCTGGTAGAATTTAGCGAGAAATTGTCCGCCATTTGGCCACCTTGAGGCCATACGCGGTAACCCCCCCACCACCACCACCACCACAACAGAGGGCGCATTACTCATAAGAGACCTCAAAACGCAGGCACTTCTGTCGACGAGTTTGCCGCCGCTGCTGCTGCTGCTGCTGCTGCTGCTGCGGGAAAAACTGTCTCTTTGTTGCTGATGACGAAGAAGAAGATGACGCGAAGGCGGCGGGTGGGGTGTGTGCGTGGTGGGGGGGCGTTGGTGTACTCCGCCGTCGTAGACACTTTATTATACGGAGACGTTCAGTCGTACACTCCACGCAACGTGCCACCACCTGCTCACCTATTTGATGGCACGACTCGGATTCCAGAGGCACGAAAGACTTTGGATTGGAAAGACTGCAAGACGGGATCTAGAAAACCCACTTCGAAGAATCGAAACGGACCGAGTCGTATACAGTTCTAGCCAGTTTTTAGGGAATCATTTTGCAGTAAATTACGGTGTTGGTGCCTCAGAGTTCCTGTTAGTTTTTCTGCCAATTTCGTTCTTTTTTCTTATAACGATCGCGAATTGAGTGGGTGGGCATGCACCAGTGTTTATTCTAGCCACCTTGACATTGGGGGGAGTTTGAAATGTTTGGGGGGACAAGATTTGTCTCTCCACGCTTTTGGGGAGAAATTTCCATCCCCAAGCCAACATATACAAATTTTGGGGGCATTTTAAAACTGGGGAATCCCCCCCCCCCAAAAAAAAACAGGCCTAGAATAAACACTGGGCATGCACGGCGGGGCCTGATTCTCTATTCCGGCTGGGATCGGTCGTGGAATTTGCTCAAAAAGTTGAGGAATAATAGGGTTGGTATATAACATCATATACATGATCGAAGAGAATACGTTAATCTGCCAGGAACTCGTTTGACGACCGTTTTAATTTTTTTGCATGTCGATGTGCCCCCGTTCCATTCTAGAACACCCCACTATGACACTGAGAAAACAATATTTCCAAATAGTGTCGTTTATCCTTCGAACCATTTGGTCGTCGCAGCTGCCACGCTATTTCGCTAAATCTCCACTCCGATTTTGACGAGTTCGTGTAATTTCACGTTTTAAAAATCCGTCGACATTCACAGTTGACTGCTTATAAAGGCGCAGTCATCATCGCCTATCGTGAAATTTGCATCATTACATTGAATTAATTATCAAATTATTCGGATGGTAAGATGGCAGCAAATGACATTGTTTAAGCAGTTTATATATCGTTTATAAAGGTTTGTATTGTGCGATCATCTATAAACGTCTAGATGTGTCTTGAAATTAATTTTACGTCAACGAATTTAAGTTAGAAACTCTGAAGGCGTTTTTTCGCAGAAATATAATTAATATTATAAAATTACTGCATGATTTTAAGTGGTCTTAGCACAGAGGCGGATCTAGGGGCAGGGGTTACAGATGTCCCCGGGCGCCGAGGTGGGGGCGTCAAATTTGGTTTAAGGTATAGGCCTAGGGCGTTCCGTTATACGGGTGATGACCCTTTTTGCTTGTCAGGGTATTCGCGAAGTTCGAATGACAAAAGAAGGGGCGCCAAAATGGGCAGAGCGGCGCCTTTTTTTGCTTCTTAGGATTTTCTCAAGTTGAGGGGCGCCATCGGTATGTTTTGTCCCCGGGCGCCGGGCATCCTAGCTCGGCCACTGGTTTAGCAGGATTTCTCCTGGTGAAATTGATTACTGTCTAATGTTTGTCTCTGTACTAAGCGCTTTCAATTGTCAAAACATGAAAACTGCAAAGATATATTTTTATTGAAACGTTGCATTGCTTTGTTGAGATCATTGCGCGCCCTGGCGAATAGTGACAAAAGTAAAGGCATTTCACGTTTGGATGATTGAAAATTTCTGAAATACTATAGGGAAAAATGCTTCGTCTCAGTCTTGTCGGACTTTGACTCAAAGACGGGAAATTTGCGCAAAACCAATGAGAAATTTATCTGGAGGAGAGTGAAGGGTGACTGTGGATAGATCCGGAATGTCTAGCAGCATAACAACTTTTGGGCCACTCAGTTTCAGTGATAAAAATCATAATTAATGTTTAAGATCTCTGTCTAATTCCAATATCTGTATAGTTATTTCGCCATGGGATCATTGGCGGCTCAAGGATTTGCAAGTGGGGGGGGCGTTGGGTGGCAACTTCTAAGCATGGGGCCAACCATTTGTTGATAGGTATGCAGTAGTAAGTGTAGGGTCCCAACAGGGGACCACTGAGGGGTCAGGCATTCAATAGGCGCACCCCCTCCCCCGATCCTCATGTGGAGCTGTCACTGCTTGGGATTTCACCCCAGATCCCGCCGGGGAGCTCATGACCCCACCCTCAAGCCCACTGGTCGAAATTGGACGTGTCATTTGGTGGGTGCCTTGTGTCCCCTATTCCGGAGTCCTGGTGATTGAGTCATGGTGATTGCATTTTAAACAATAGTTGGAGTTGTTGGGTCAGATGCGCAACGTGTTTCTTAGCGATGTGCCTCTAAATAAAACTACAAAATGGTGAAAATACACGCGCATTTGAAATGAAAAGCTTATATAGTTTAGTTAGTTTAGTTTAGTTTATAAGTCAATTTCTATAGCGCTAAAACATGAGGAAAAGGTCAAAGTCAGGAGCGCTTTATAACAATTCGTACGAAATCAATGTCATTTTCTAACCAATACCACAATGTCACAAGACTTGAAAGATGCAAGTAGATTTAGGTTTAAAAAAGTTATATACCTGCGATCCTCCATATGCGGCTTAGGGGCCAGTGGCGGCTCTAGGATTTGGCAAGTGGGGGGGCCGTTGGGGGGCAACTTCTAATCATGGGGGCCAACCATTTGTTGTTTAATGTATGTAGCATTAAGTATAGGGTCCCAACTGGGGAGGCCACTGGGGGGCCAGGCTCTCAATAGGGGGGCACGGGCCCCCTGGCCCCCCGGTGGAGCCGCCACTGTTAGGGGCCAATCCACAAATGACGTAACGCACTTAGGGGGGGGTTCAAACATTTGTGACGATGTGTTAAGACGGGGTGTTTCCAGAAATGTGACGTCACATAATACTAAATTTTTTTATTAATACCGCACTGCTATGTTACCGCAAAATTGAACGTATTTTACACTTATAATTATTATACACTTCATTTTAAAAAAGAATTTGAAAAGGTTTCTATATATAGTTTAAACTATAATAATTATAATGAATATTTTCAAACGAAGCGTTAATTTTGGCATTCGAAAGACGACAAGAGGAGGGGATTAGCGCGTTGTTACGTCATATTTGAGGGGGTCTGACTTTTTGTGACGAAGTGTGACAAGGGGGTAAAAAAACTGCCAAAATCACGTTACGTCATTTATGGATGGCCACTTATATTAAAATGATTAGTGCTTTATCTAATTTAGTTGACAATAAGTTGCATGGCCACGACATGTTACACAGCCGCTGAAGTGGGTCGCACTGTTCCAAAAAGTTTGGAAAGCCCTGGCCTATAGTACTTTACTACTTTTTACAATTAATCTTATTTCACAACAACGCAAGGAAAGCGTATTCCGACCATTTTGCTCTGAAACTCCACTAACAATGGGGAATCTCTGGCTATCAATCAATCAATCAATCAATAAACTTCTATGGCGCCACTATCATAATGCCCAGGGCATCAGCCGATGGCGCACCAAATCCAAATAGAATTAGAGCCAGGTCAATCCAGAAGATCAGTCAGAACAGCGGGGGAGCAATCTAAGGGGGATAAGCTAAGTCAAACAGGTAAGTTTTAAGACCAGATCTAAAAGATGATAAATTTTTAGTTTTACGCAGTGATATTGGTAATGAATTCCAAAGCTTAGGCCACACACTGAGAAACAACTAGTGCCAATGACGGTACGAGAATAAGGAACAACAAATGAAAGTCCTGCCGAATAAGTGGATTGAGTAGTAGGTCGAGGGATTAGTTGCATCTTAAGGTAATAGGGTTCATTATATAATATGGTTTTAAATACCAAAAGACAAATTTTATAATTAATTCGGAATTTGATGGGAAGCCAATGTAGGGACTGTCTTGTTGGAGTTTATATGTTCGAATCTTGGAGTTTTGGATATGACTCTAACTAAGGAATTTTGTACTCTCTGGAGTTTCTGCATATTTGAATTTGTGATGCCAAAAAGCAAGGAATTACAATAATCTAGACGACTAGATACCAATGCATTGGCTAACTGAATAAGAACAGGCTTAGGGAGGAGATGTCTGATGCGATAGATGTCCTGAATATGATAATGAGAAATTTTGCAGACTGAATTTATGTGACTAGTGAAAGAGAGGGAAGAGTCAAATATCAGAGCAGAAGTACATCTAGGGACAACAGTGGAATCTCTAATACTACAGATTTCAGAGATTCAAATTTAGTCAATTGAGCTGGAGTGCCTAATAGCAAGAACTCAGTTTTTGATGAATTCAAAAGAAGCTTATTTGAATCCATCCATGACTGAATATTAGTAAAGACAGCGGATAGAGTCTTAAGGGATGAGATTGAAGAAGATTGATCAAAAGAGATGAGAATTTGGTATCATCAGCATAAAGATGATACGCCACTTGATGTTCATCAAAGTGAACCCAAGGGGTTGTATAGAGAGTAAATAACAGAGGTCAAGAACCGAGCCTTGAGGACACCACAAGACAGATCAGTGGGAATTGAGAGATTCTCATTTATTATCACTGATTGAGTGGGGATGTAAATATGAAGAAAACCAATGTAAAGCAATGTCAGAGATTCCAAACCAATGTTCAAGTCGATGAAGAAGAATAGAATGATCAACAGTATCAAAAGGCGGCAGATAGGTCAAGAAGTAAAAAGAGCAGTAACTTTTCCAGCATCAATAGCCCGAACAATAAGATCATGGACTGCCAACAGAGCCGTTTCAGTAGAGTGGTATTTTCGGTAAGCAGACTGGAAAGGGAGGTAATGTGGACTAGAACACAAATGAGCATGCATTTGCTTAGCAACTATCCTTTCAAGAATTTTCGATAAGAAATTAAGATTAGATATAGGCCTATAGTTAGACAAGTCATCAGGAGAGAGAGATGGCTTTTTAAGTAGTGGGTGAACAACTGCATGAGCGAATGCAGAGGGGAAACACCCTTCAAGCAATGAGAGATTTATGAAGTTTGTTATTATTGGACCTAAAACATCAAAACAATCTCTGAGGATTTGAGTTGGTAGGACATCGAGGGTACATTGACTAATTGGTGATGTAAAGATTATCTGGCGAACTTCATTAAGGGTGGTAGGTTTAAAGGAATTAAGAGGAGTTGGTGGGGATTTCGGAAAAGAGAAACCAGTTGAAGAAATTATCTGAAATTTTAGGCGAATGGTAGATATTTTATTGGAGAAAAATTGGCAGAAGACATCTGGGAGTGATGATAAAGAGAAGGAACCAGGTGTGACACTTGACTTTTCCCTATGAAGAATGCTATTTAGAGATTTCCAGAGTAGACGAGGATTTGAAGAATTTTGTGTAACAAGATTAGTTAAATAGTTGGATTTAGTTACAGAAATTAATTTACGGACAATTTTGCATTGGTCTCTAAATTTATGCTATATGCATATATTTATGCTATATGCATAAGAAACCTGGTGGTTAAGCGATTTTGCCATACTCATAGGATTTCTTAGACGCGTAATAAAGGTATGTTCCTGGCAAAAAATTTAAAGAGATAATTTTTAAGAAATTTCAATAATTATTTCTCTCCTTTTGTCTTTTTATTGGCAAAAATGTAAATAATCCTGCCTAATATATTTGCGATATTTTCATTCGAATTGAATCGGAGCTTTTCCATTTATTCAAAACTCAGAAGATTCCTTTCACCCACCGTTCGCCAGATGGCGTAATGCATTTTTTTGATAGTGCATGGTAATATTATGGTCGCGGCACGCTACAAAACCGCTGAAGTGGGCAGCAGTTCCAAAATTTTTAGGAAACCCCGCCTTATATAATATTATAATCTAAAATTCTAAACTCTCTTGCAATAAATGAAAAGTCTGCAAATGTCGTAACAATAATTCTCATCACTGGCGCGCGCGCGCACACACACACACACACACACACACACACACACACACACACACACACACGCTTCTTCAGTAAAAAGCAGATTCTTCGAAGCCTTTACCTGATCAGATCAGGCACGCTCCGGGACTGCTTTTCCCGAGAGCGGGGTAGGGATGGTGGAGGCCTGGAGGGGAGAAGGTGGAGCGAATCCTCGTGTCGCTCCGCGAGGGCAGCCGGGGCCAACAACGCGTGTGGGTCCAGGGCCTGTGATGAGTTGAGGCGCCTCATTTGGGCGACGGTCACGTGACAGCCGCAGAGTGGGGGGGTGGGGGTAGGGGGGGGGCTAGGGTTGTGAGGTGTCCATGTATGTGTATCGAGTTCCGACCGACGCTCGGCAGACGCGTGATGATGAATTCGAGAGATCGAAGCGTTCAGAGTTTGCCGGTGCGTTCAGTCGGAACTGCATGGCGTAGACCTATGCTATAGCGTATACGTGAATAACATTACCAGACGCCTAGCTTCTTAGAGACGGACGGACGGACGGACGGCCGGAGAAGGCGGACCGCAGGGGAAAACGGCGGCTCCAGCAGGCCTCGGAATCGACCGCCGCCGCCGACCCGACCCGACCCGACCCACTCGACCCGACGGTCGCGATGCTCCGTAGACACGCTGCGACGATTTCTGAGGAAATGTTGTCATGAAAACCGCTTTGTTTGAGTCTTCGGCGATATTCTAAACGACTCCTTTCCCGCCCGGACGTGGTCGAACTAGGCTATTATAGATATCGAAAATCCGGCGCTATATAAAAAAAATTGCAAAAAATTTAAAAAATCTGGGTTCGGTTTGAAAATAACGGAGGCAACCTTTGAACCTTTAATGCCGAAATACTCATATGGTAATCGGTCGATGGAAAGAAATGTATCTCCTGGCGACGACTTCTGAAACTAGGCACCGACGACCAACTTAACGCGAGGGCGCCGTCAGATATCAGAACAGAAAAATGCAAACGACACATGCGCATTCGAACGCTGATATAGTCTTGTTCCTCTTCTTTCTTCGGTCGCTGCCATGTCAAGCCAACTTCGGGTAAGTCGGGATCATAATCTAAAAATTTTGCGTATAGTGCAAAATAGCAACTCATTTATAGCGAGCGTCTTTTGAACGAGCAATCCAAAGGTCTCGCACTATATGGAAATGTCAAGGCTGCACGCCTTTTCTAGAATAAAAAGTGGGGCGTGGGGGATACGGGTCGGGTCGAATCACTTCTAAAGCAAAAAAATTCGCCATGAAGGTCTCTCCTAACTAGTGAGTTGGCACTGGTTGAACACTCAATCCTCCCCACCCAGGAAATCTAACACCGCGAAACAGCATAGTGCTGTCTTAAAACGAAGTAATGGTAATCTTCGCCATAACCTTGTTTTTCTCTCGGTTGCCAAGTGTTTGAAAATATTTGGAAAAATGTCGCCTTTCTAAACTAGTAAAATTAAAATTTAAAATTTCACAACAGTCGACCCATGCATATTAACCCCTTAACCGTGTATTTAACTGTAACTCAATGTAAAATGGACGGATATATCCGGGATCCCCAGTTAAGGGGTTAATTGTGTCTTGAAAGCAACAAAACTCGCTTTCCTCTGATCTGTTTCCCCTTTGTGACTGATCTTTGAATGGATCCTGCCCGCCTGATCACTCCACTTCGGCTATGGCCATTTTCGACGGTAAATTAAGCGCCTAAGAATAAGCATGCTACCACGGGCCCTATATACACCCGCAAGCGCTATACAAATTCGCGAAATTTTACTTATCTACTTACTTGCAAATAGAAGCTCACCAATCCGCACAGACAGTCGGAAAACTCACAACATCAGTGGCGTGACCAGGGTTCCGGAATGGAGAGGAGGCGGTACCAAGGAGAAAAAAGTCACGCAAGCAAAGAGGAAAAGGTCATCTTCGCACGCTAATTAAATTTCTCGACACGGTTTTGACCAAATCCCACAACTGAACCCAGACAGAGTATGGGTCCCGGCCCCCAAACCCCTCCCCCACCCCCACGTGGCCACGCCAACGATCCACGTTTCTACATTGTCTACTTTACGTCTACAAATAGGCCTACAGTTGACCGTGCCTTCAGTTTCATCGCCGTTGTTGTATAGGATCGCTAGTCTTAATACCCCTCTGATGGACCCGACGTTGGAGAACTCGGTCCTGCGAGGCCGGACCGTCGCGTCCGACGCCCCCGGAGGAAGAGGAGGAGGGAACGGACCCGGCGGGGAGGACGACGACCCCGTGTGTCGCCGGCTGGGCCTGAGCGGGTGGCAGAAGAGGATCTGCCTGCGGAGCGTCGACATGGCAGACGTCCTCCTGGAAGCCGTCCGTCTCTCAGTCCACGAGTGTCAGGCGCAGTTTCGCGACGAACGCTGGAACTGCAGCTGCGCCCATTTCTACAGAAAGAACATTCTTAAAAACGGTGTGTTATATCACTATTCATCAGCAGTGTCGTATAATATCGTCAAGCCATGAAAAGTAGGGTTGGCTGAGGTGAGGTGCAGACGGTGAAATCTCCGATTGATCCATAGCCCATGTAGCTCAAAGGGGGTCCTCAAAGAGGAGAGATTTTTAAATTTGCAAACCCAAATTTTCGAAAAGAAAAAAACCGATATTGAACATTTATACTGTATCCTTTGAGTGTATAGGAAAACCTTGTAGCCTTTTTGACAGCGCTAATGGTGCGAAATTTCCACATGCAGTCCTGTACCTTAATTCCAACGTTGAACATTATTCTCAATTTATATGGCGCATATCTACACAGCTAACTAACGATTGCTGATGAATTCGAATAAGATTTTCAACATCTATGTTTCTGCCAAACACGCGGGTCATGAAAACAGCTATTGTATTGTATTGTATTGTATTGTATTGATCTGTACAACTTCTATAGCGCCGTAGAATGGCGAAGGGTATTTTGAATAATTGCGATATCTACGGGGAGGGAGCGAGGGAGGGATGGAGGGAGGGGTGATAGAGTTTCCCACCATTTCTACCTCACGTTCCGAAGTTCCTACCAACTCTCTTTTTTCCTCTTGACTAGAAATATCATCGACTTTCTTTCACTTGCTGACGCTTTAGTTTGGCGGCGATTTCACCGTCGCTGTGAGTTTTCTCTTAATTAATAACCCTTCCCATAATCAATCAATTGAAACGCTTACAGGGCGATATTAACAGACGACTCTCACGACAAAGCACTGTACACTGTACTAAAATAAAACAACTACTGAAATTGCCAAAATAATTTCATCGGAGGCTTACCTACGAATTGCCTTGTGATCAGGGATATTTTTACACCCCCTAACACCCTCCAACGCCCCAATTTGAGACCGACACCTCCAACACCACCAATATCAGATATTGGATGACCTTTTTTGCTTGTCAGACTTTTTTGGCAGAGGACCTCCAGAATTAACCGACCCCCCCCAAATTGATAATCCTAGAAATAACCATGTTTGTAATAGCTTCCCCTCATCGGGTCTGGAAGGACAGTAGTAACTATATTGGCCAATAATGCAATATTTCGGACGGACCTCACTGCGTTGACATGCATCAGATGGACTCCAATTCTGAAAGATTTGGAACGGTGAAGCCAAAGTTTAATTCAACTCAAAAATTATCATATACGATATATCTAACCATCCGACCGTATACAACTTGTATACAGAATACCATAACGTCTTTTCCTGTTCTGACATCCTGTGCTCGTATTCACGATTTTCCGGCGCCATCGTTTCGATCAGCCTCCCTACCCCCCGCCTCTAAACCCCCACCCGAGTCCCGAGCCAGAGCTCTTCGGGGGAATGGGGTGGGGGGAGATCGATGCCATAACTCTCCCTCTTCCTCTGCCGCTTGCCCCACTCGATTTTACGGCCTACAATTTCGATAAGGAGTTCGCCATGTTTTCCTCTCTCTCGACGGCAGAGGCAAGCGATTAACACGGCATCAAAATTCTTTACGAGGACAAATAAGCCCGATTACGGTCAACCGCGATTTAAGGTAACTACCCATCTGCGGAGGGGGTCTTACCGCTGCTCCCCCACGGGAACTACTACCATTGCTGCTGCTACTACTACTACTACTACTACTACTACTACTACTACTACTACTACTACTACTACTACTACCACTACTACTACTACTACCACTGCCACTGCCACTGCTGCTGCACTGCTGCTGCTGCTGCTGCTGCTGCTGCTGCTGCTGCTGCTGCTGCTGCTGCACTGCTGCTGCTGCTGCTGCACCACCACCTGCCACCACCACTGCTGCTGCTGCTGCTGCTGCTGCTGCTGCCACCACCACCACCACCACCACCACCATTACTGCTGGCACTGCTGCACTGCTGCTGCTGCTGCTGCTGCTGCTGCTGCTGCTGCTGCTGCTGCTGCTGCTGCTGCTGCTGCTGCTGCTGCTGCCACCACCACTGCTACCACTACCACCACTGCTACTGCTACCACTACTACTACTGCTGCTGCTACTACCACTACAATACTACTAATACTAATACTACTACTCAGTGGCGTAGCCAGGATTTCCCGAAGGGGGTTATGATTCCCATGATTCTCAACTGCGAAAATTCCTGACAAGCAAAAAAGTTCAACTGTTATTTTGCACGATTATGCGCCAGTTATATGGGGTCAGTGAGTGCATACAACTATATTGGTATTGTCTGCTTTCTTCCCGATTTTGGCGTTCATAATAATACGCAATCAAAAAATTTTTGGTCGGGCAACCATGGGGTTTAACCCTCAAACCCCCTTCAGCTATACGCCACTGATATTATTATTATTATTATTATTATTATTATTATTATTACTACTACTACTACTACTACTACTACTACTACTACTACTACTACTACTACTACTACTACTACTACTACTACTACTACTACTACAACTACTACTACTACTACTATTGCTGCTGCTCCTACTACTACTATACTACTACTACTACTTCTACTACTACTACTATTACCACTACTTCTATTATTATTATTATTATTATTATTATTAATGTTATTATTATTATTATTAGTAGTAGTAGTAGTAGTACTACTACTACTACTTCTACTACTTAACTGCTACGGAGTGGTGTACGTACGACGCGTTCTCGGTAGGAGATGCCCAGATGTACCCATGATAACGGGTTGAGCACAAAACATACAGTAGAACTTCGTTATAACGTACACCGCCAAGCAGGACTGTTAAATCTAGTACGACAAATCCGAGGTACGTTTTATTCGAGGTGCGCTATATCTTATATATGGTAGCGCATCACACGCGGAACCGTTCAGCGTGGTACGCTGTAACCGTTATAACAGAGTATACGGTATAACGAATTTCCACTGTACACAGTTTCGTGAAAATTACAACGCCTTGGTTGGCGTTCGAAGCTGATTCTGGGTTATTCTTAGACGACCATCTACTGGAAAGTAATGTCGTCGTTACTTAAAGAGGAAACAGTTAACAGTCAATGGTCTTCGAGATGTTCTCTCGAAACCCGGAAATTCCTTCTTAGTACGAAAGCTGAAAGCAGTCGTCTTAATAAACGGGACAGGATTCATGACGTCCGCTGTAATCCTCGAGACAACCGCGGTTAACAGGAAAGCATCGACTATTGAGGGTTAAGTTATAACTTAACCCTTAAACCACCAGCTGCTTTGTAACTGTATGCAATGCTACTGTGTATACCCGGCTACAGAGGCTTAATGGTTAAAAACTTGGAAGGAAATAGCGAATATATGTAATAGAGGATATTTATTTATTTATTATTTATTATTTATTTATTATTTATTATACAATACAATGACATGCAGAATCAGGAATTCTAAAACGGGAGAGGTAAACACCTGTCTTGTATCGTGTACCTGTAAAAAAACACCGACTGTCACACCTGTCTCAGAGTTGCCCAGGGGTCCATTTATTAGAACTCAATCCAACCCAACCCATCAAATCTCCAATCCAACCCAACTCAACCCATGCGGGTAATAAGGTTACTTTACCCAACCCACCGCAATATATTACAATTTCTTAAACCATTTCTTATTTTCTGACCCAACACAACCCACCAGTAATATGGAAAAGTCTGACCCAACCCAGTCCAACCCAACCCAACCCATGGGTTGACCCAATCCATGTACATCTCTGACCTGTCTGTATGCCATGGCAATGACAAGCCAAATGGATGGTCTCGTTAATTTGTGGATTTGACCCCCAAATGTCCATGGGTGGTGCATCCAATGGTACTAACTTAAGTGTTAGTAATTTTTTAAAACTTCAAATTTGTCGTATCTCTTATATGTCTGTTTCTGTCTGATGTATTACAAATTCCAGTCAGTAGGTACTCGGCAATGTTGCCTCATGCACTGCATGTTAACCGGAGCGACTATCATCAGCCCAGGGACAACAATAATGACGTAACACGCCCCCCCCACTCCATACATTTGTTGAATGTCACCTTCGACGTAGTTACAGGGCAAGGGGGTCAGACCTCTCTATTCTGGCTGAAACCGTTGAGAATTTTTTGGGAGTGGGGCTAGGTTGCATAATCGAAGAGAATACGTGAAATGATGATAATAATAATAATAATAATAATAATAATAATAATAATAATAATAATAATAATAATAATAATAGTAGTAGTAGTAGTAGTAGTAGTAGTAGTAGTAGTAGTAGTAGTAGTAGTAGTAGTAGTAGTAGCAGCAGCAGCAGCAGCAGCAGTAGCAGCAGCAGCAGCAGTAGTAATAGTTATTATTATTATTATTATTATTATTATTATTATTATTATTATTATTATTATTATTATTATACAGGGCCAACAATAATAGTTCAACGCTTTAGTTAGCTCTATTTTTCTCATCCGAGTCTCCTTAAACGAAATATTGTCTGTGTGTCCCCCCCAGTTCCGCTACCCTGGCCACGCCACTGTCTGTCGCACACGATATATCCCATCATCATCATCATCATCATCATCATCATCATCATCATCATCATCATCATCGTTTCTTTTTCTCTCTCCGTGCGCTGCTCAGATTTCAAAGAGACGAGCTTCCTGTACGCCGTATCGTCTGCTGGGCTCGTGCACGCGGTGTCGCGTGCCTGCAGTCGAGGTCAGCTCGACCTCTGCACCTGCGAGGATCGGTCGTTCCACCGGCAGGCGAACCGGAACGCCTGGATGTGGGGCGGGTGCGGGGACAACCTTCTGTTCGGACGGAAGTTCGCCCGTAGAATGCTGCTCAAGGACTCGACGACGACGACGACGGCGAATCGACTGAACACGAAGACGATGAAACACAACCTGGTCGTTGGAATCAAGGTAACGGGCAATTATATCAATGTAATTTTAAAAAACGAGGGTATCTCCGTGTTTAGAAATTGAACCGCGGATTTGCCATGTTCTCGGTCAAAGACAAAGACAAATCATTGGAGAAAATGCTATTGCATTTGTAGAAAATAATCGGTTTTGGAAATAGCCAAGCTCCCCCGTCATTTTGGACGGGCATATAAATGAATATGTACATATTATAAAATAAATATCTTCAAACTAATAGAAAAAGTCCAGATGACTGTTGTAATACTTATCCACCCTGACGCCACCACAACCACTCATCATCATCATCATAGTTGCTTTCTGCCAGCTCATTAGCGGCAATAGCTAGACACAAAACTTTTCCATTTATCTTTTTCCGTTGTTAATCTCATTCCATCTATTATTGTCATTTGATATCTTTCGAAGTCTTCTTTAATGTTATCCATCCACTTTTTCCTGGGTCTTCCTCTTCCTCTTTTTCCTTCTTTGTGTGTGTAGAGTGCTTTATATGGGAGTCTGTTACTGTTCATTCTATTTACATGTCCATACCATCTAAGTCTTCTTCTTCTGATTTTATCTATTATTGTCTCTTTCATTCCCAGTCTTTTCCTGATGTCTTCATTTCTTATTCTTTGTAATTTACTTACTCCCAATATCTTTCTCAAACAACTCATTTCTGCCACCAATAGTCTGTTTTCATCTGCTCTTTTTAATATCCACGTTTCTGATCCATAAAGCATTTGTGGAACAATGATAGTGTTGTATATTTGAATTTTTGTGTTGATCTTTATTTCTTTAGCATTCCAGATATGTCTAAGTCTTCCCATTGTCTGTAATCCTTTTGCTGCTCTCTTTTTAATATCTTGTTCGTGTCTTCCATCGCTTGATATTTCTCCTCCCACATATGTAAAATTCTTTACTTGTTCGATGTTATTTCCTTCTACTGATATATTTTCTCTCTTTTTTGTTGACTGCCATGACTTTAGTTTTTGCTGGATTATCAGACTTTTCTCGTCGGTCCAAAAAATGATCGATCAGTGTCCAGTTATCCGATACCCTGGCATTTTGGTAGATTGATGACGTCATTAACATAGTACCAGGGATATTTTTACACCCCACTAACACCCCAACACCCCAAATGAGACCGAAACCGCAACACCCCCAACCACTACCGTCACTATATAGCGATTCCATATGTCCAATTCCTCGATGTATGAAGCAAATTTAATTGTACAAAGCAGGGTTATTTCTAGGATTATCGATGTGGGGGTGTCGATAAGTTCTGGGGTCCCCTGCCAAAAAAGTCTGACAAGCAAAAAAAGTCGTCCCATAGCTGAAATTGGGGGTGTTGCGGGGTTTCGGTCTCATTTGGGGGTGTTGGGGTGTTAGTGGGGTGTAAAAATATCCCTGGTACTATGTTAATGACGTCATCAATCTACCAAAATGCCAGGGTATCAGATAACTGGACACTGATCGATCATTGAGTTTTGGACCGACGTGAAATTTATTTAAAAGTCTGATTAATTATCTTAGTGAAGCATTTTCCTAAAATAACGGTGTTCGTTGCGGAAGAAACTGTTCCCAACATGTTGCATATAGTCTGTTTCTTTATGAGAGAAAAATATTTTCCAGTATTGCCTTCGTTTAGTTTTACTTTTTCTCTTCTTCAAGTAAAGTGCACAACATTTTATTTGACTAATTTGCCGGTCGTTATTCATTCTACTTGGCTTAATCGATTTATTTTGCGAATAACATAATTTGTTAAACGGATTGTCTTTCTAATAACTGGAGAGGTGTCCAATTAAATACGAATTCCAAACAGGAGCGTCTTCTTTGTCGCCCAGTCCAGCTACCCAACTTAGGAGGTTAACCCATTAACTGGGAACCCCGGATATATCCGTCCATTTTACATTGAGTTACAGTTAAATACCCAGTTAAGGGGTTAAGTTATTTTATTGGTGGTCTACTCTGCAAAGTATAGACTATACAGTCTATAATGTAAATGGCTAATAGGGGTGTAGCGACGGGGGTATATCGGTATATATATACCCCAAATCAGGCTACCTTAAAGTTTTAATGTGTTTTTAAAGATTTACAACGTTTTTAAAGAGTCATACCCCCAATCGCATTATACCCCCCAAATCAAATTCCTGGCTACGCCCTGTGGCTAACACCCGCTCTAACAATCGGCTGACATTGCAATAGCATAAATTCCATCCTTGACGACTTATTGATATACGTTCGACGATGATTTAAGTCCTGATATTGGTCACTGATACTGGTCACTCACGCATGCCTAAGTACTCCCCGATACCTGAGTGACGACTCGAACAGAGGCGTCGCCTTCGTCAAAGTACCAATTAAGTACCCGTGTAATCGAATCAAACGGCGGCACGCAAGTACCGTTGTGAACGTAACGTAATGTCGGTTCAAATCGATCGACCACCGCACACTAGATCGTCGTCGGCGCCGCCTGGGCGGTCGGAGTTCGAACCTGTGAGGGAGTTTCTCCCCTGGAACCAGAAGTCTATTACGGTCAATTCGTCTATTGTTAATATTTCCAAGCACGAATGCTGCATGCGACGCCATAATAGCAGCGCCTCGTCGACTCGCCGTCGTACTAAATTACTTTATTACTAAGCGCGAGTTGACGTAGGTCGTAAACGTATTTGCCTAATTTTGGGGAGGGGTGGCGCTTGGGTGACATTTTTACATGCTGGCGCTAATGGCACCGAAAAAGTTGCATCTAGTCATCAAAGTATTGCAATTGATTATATATATATATATATGTATATATATATATATATATATATATATATATATATATAGTTATAGGGGTTCATCTCTTTATATAGTAATATAATGCTTTGTAGTTGATTATAAAGGGTTCATCTTATTTAGGTGCCGTTACAGTAACGTATACGAATCGCTTCAAAGAAGACGAAGAAGCGAGAATGAAATCATGAAATCAAACGGCCGGTGTGACCGCGTCACAAAGCAGGCTTCGACACCCGAGTGATAATTAATTGGAGGTCGCGACACAGCTATTTGCCTCACACGCGACACACACTCACATTAACATTAGGAATGACCAGTGGCGTAGCCAGGATTTCCGGAAGAGGGGGTTGGTTTTGATCATAAACAACTTCGAAAAATCTTGACAACAAGCAAAAAAAGATCGTCACCTCCTTGCACCTTTACATTCTATAGCGATTAGAAATTCTCGGTAGACAGTAAGGGGGGTTGACCCTCAAAACCGCGTCCGAAAATTTAAAAAATGGAAAATACACATTTCCTAACTAACAGGTTTCTATTTGCTACGTTCCTGCATTTCTGTAGGCGAACTTAGGTTCATTGAAATACCAAAGCAGTCCAGTAGTGCATTGACTCACAAGACAATCTCATTAGTCTGGAGTGGGGAGATAGTGGATGGGGCGAATAAAGGAGGGTGACAGTGGGTGACAGTTGACGGAGAGTAGCACATAGATGGCCATGCGTCCATTTTTTAGGACCCAACCCATCAAATCTCCAACCCAACCCAACTACTACTATACTACTACTACTACTACTACTACTACTACTACTACTACTACTACTACTACTACTACTACTACTACTACCACTACTACTATCGCTACTATTCCTAAGTTTGGAACTCTTTTTATGCCTGTCAGATCTTCTAAAGAGTGACCTGGTCTTCTGAGTTTCGAATTTGGAGTACCATGAAATGGCGTTATAGAAGTTCACTAAAAATAATTTAACATAGTAAAGCGGCAGTATAACAGACCAGCAGCCAGGATTATTATATACTGTAAATATGGGTTAGTTTTTCTCTGCGACTGCTTCAATCCGCTTTCAAAACCTGGCAATATTATAGGTCCTGTACGAGCGTCATTGGGCATTCTACTGTCTTCCGTACAGCTGTTTCCAGTCTTTATTCTATAGCCACCTAGACATTGAGGGGAGTTTAAAATTTTGGGGGAACAGACATCGGGGAGGTCATACTACTTGCCAAAATGTCGAAAAAATTTGGGGTCAATTTCAAATTTGGTGGGGGGCGAATCCCCCCAGAGAAGGTCTAGAATAAACACTGGCTGTTTTTATAACTGATTGTTAGACTGTCCAGAAGGGATTTCGAAGCGTCTGTAAGTGTCACGGCGTGTCCGCCAGCTGTACCACGAAGACCTGTTGGCAGCAGCTGGCCGAGTTCCACAGCACCGGGGCCCTTCTGAAGAGAAGGCACGAACGCGCCGTCATGGTCACGGAAAACAGGGCGAGCGACGAGAAACACCGGCGCAACCACCACCTGTTGACCAAACAGACGACGACGACAAAGCAGCACACGACGGCGACGACGACGGCAGCTCCGATGCACCACCAGCTCGTCTACACGCAGGACTCGCCCGACTTCTGCGTACCGAGCAAGTACTCGCCGGGTACGCGGGACCGCCGGTGCGAGCGCGAGTCCGGCTGCGAGACGCTGTGCTGCGGACGCGGGCTCAACGTCGAACGCGTCCCGGTGAGACAGCGCTGTAACTGTGTGTTCGTCTGGTGCTGCCAGGTGCGATGCGAGGTGTGCGTCAACCAGACGGAGGTGTTTACCTGTAAATAGATAGATAGATAGATAAATAAATAAATAAATAAATAAATCGAGGGGTTTTGGTGGACACTGGACGGTTCGCGTCTGACCGTTTTACCAGATCGCTGTGATATCTTCCACTCAGTGGCGTAACGTGGGTGGGGGCGAGGGGGGTAATTTGCAGAAAGCCCCCCGGGCCCCGGCAGAAGGGGGCCCCGGAAGAGTGGTTGCAACTTACTAAACTATGATTTATTTTTGCATTTTACTACTATTTCAATATTACTGCTACAAAGTGAGTAATTATTGAATTAGGGAGTAAAGCTTATGTTTAGAACGGTGTAATTTATGTTAGCCTATAGAGGCCCCATATCCTCTAGGGGCCCCATATCAAGGATGCCTCTTGTGGCCCCAGAAAGTCACGCTATGCCACTGCTTCCACTGACTGATAAAGAGATCCTAGTTTTCTTGCGATTATGACATTCGCCGACTAAGACACCTTTATTAAGACCACTGCGTTTGTTAAGTAAAACACCTTTATTAACGACGCGTCGTCTTTGTTATTAATACCAAATGATTTGCGTTATTTGCTATGAATGTTACAAACTGCGTGCTATTTTTCTCGGGGCTTTTTCTCGTGCAAAATGCCATGGTATAGTCTGTGTATCAAAGAGAATAACGTAACACTTTTAGAAAAACTCTTTTTCAACTAAGAAATCAGTTAACTTCTATGGCATCACCATCGTATGATGCCTAGACCAGCCGAGTTCGAGCCAGGTTAAGTATGATGAATCAGTCCATATCTGCGGATAGACTGAGCCAAACGAATATGCTTTAAGGGGGCTGTGTCCACAACCTATATATGATTTATTATTTTCACAATTGGCTGGTTCGTCCCCGTTTCGCCATAGTTTTAAAAAAATCGTTTACACATTGATTACAGTGCAATATTGAAACATTTATGAAGAGCTGGAATTTAATGTGTGTTATGTTTGGCATTGCATAGGCCTGCTGCGAACCGTGTTTATAAATTACAGTAGAACCAGAGATAGCATCTGCAGCAGACAAACAGAAGTTGGAATAGAGGAATGCATGAGCGACAGTGGTTTCGAACACAGGAGAAATCCTACTAGACCACTTAAAATCCTATTATTATTATTATTATTATTATTATTGTTTATTATTATTATTATTATTATTATTATTATTATTATTAAACTTGGAATTTCGTGAGTGTTATGATATCTCTGGAATGATCCTCTTGAATCAGTCCTCCCCTCCCCCCAATCTGTCTCCAGACTCATACAAATTAACACCATATCTGTTAGCTTCCGTTATGCCTCCAGGCTCGAGCCCCAACATTTGTGAGACTACCCTTGAAGGGAAATGGAAAGGTATATATTGGTTGGGTTCATCCCATTTTTTAAAATCCACGTTTATGCCAATTTTGATCAGCATCTAATCCTAATCCAATCTATAATTGATAATTAATAATCTATAATCTCTTTTTGAAACGACTTAAAACTTATCTCTTTGTCAATATACAGTAATTTGCTGTAGGAGCGCTTCTGAGTGATTTTTCAGAAGAGGTGCTATACAAATATTTTGTTACATTACATTGTTACATTACATTACATATAAGACCTGTAAAACGAAATGCGTTGGTCAACGACATGCGATGGTCAATCTAAAGATTTTTTATAAACTCTGCAGTGAGAAATAACGGAGTTTGTATATTATTTTTGCATCGCTCATAATAATATTTTCGGATTATTTTTCCACTTGCGAAGCCGATCGTCACTTTCCTGGAACTGCCAGTGGTGGCTCCACCATATTGATGACTGGGGATGCATCCCCACCGGAGTTTTTTTGCTTATCAGCATATTTTTCGTAAGCTTTTTAAATTTAATTTTTTTATATTCGGTGAACTTAATACCGCGGGTGCGCCATGACCTTTTTCGTTTGCTTGTCAACCCATTTTGTGGTAAATTTAGAAAAAAATTTCTGAAAAATACTGCGGATGACGTTTTTTGTTTGTCAGCCTTTTCCGGCAAGGTTTATTAACATTTAGTGAGCAAAACACTAAGAAAAATTACATTTTTTCTCATTTGTTTAAACTTTGCATCCCCCCACCAACTTCCCATAAATTTTGTCTCATCCCCACCAAGAATTTCTGGAACCGCCACTGGGAACTGCTGAATGCTCTGTCTAAATTATTCCGAGATTAAAGTCAAAGATATCTGAAGTGAGATTTTTGTGATGGGCTGGGCTACCCCCCCCCCCTCAGAAAACCTGACTCTGGCTGTATGCATTCAGTTTTATTAACCGTTCACATGTGCTAATTGTGTGTGTACTGTGTAGTCACTGTACACAGTGTACAGTAGCGCAATCTGAAATGTGTCTTGTTGCGTTCGTATTCGCCAGGTGGCGTGAGTAGTCATGTGACAAACGATGGATTCCGGTCTTCAGAAATGTCTTCACTTCAGACGATGCGCTGTTATCCTGGTACGCAGTTCGAAGCATTAGTGTAGTCATTGGCGGCTCCAGGATTTGTCAAGTGGGGGGCGTTGGGTGGCAACTTCTAAGCATGCATGGGGCGCCATCCATTTGCTGGTAGACATGTAGTAGTAAGTATAGGGTCCCAACGTGGGGGAACTGGGGGCCAGACATTCAATAGGGGCACGAGCCTCCCACGTGGAGCAGCCACTGAGTGTAGTCACGAGGGCCACGTAGGTCGGACCCCTCATATTCGGACCTAGGCTGGTCTAGCCCAGAATAAAAGTTAAAGATTCCTGCAAAACCGATGAGAAATTGTATCATTGAGGGGGGTAGGGCGGCCGATATGATGTCAAATGTTCTGATTATGAACTCCAAGTCTCAAGATCTGAATCTTAAAATGACATGAATTTTTTGAGGGCGGACCCCGTTGGGGTGAGGGGGCTCACGACGCACCCCTAAGCCACCTAATCGTCGGACCTGGAAATGTTGATCTGTCGGGGCAGCTTTTTGGTGTCCCCCGATTCTGGCTGGAACCCAGGCTCCGTCAACGGTAACACGGCTCTTAGCATCATGACCGCGCCCTAGGAATAAATCTCATCTTAGCTTCGTCTTGGATGACATCTGGAACCAGGGCCGCCGAGAGAAATTCCGGGCCCCTGAACAACAAAATTTGCGGGCCCTTGAGAAAAATTTATCAAGTCTCCGAAAAACCTGACAAGCAAAAAACGTTATCAACTCTCCAAAAACACCCTGACAATCAAAAAACCTTATCGTCAAATCTGGGCCCTGAAAACTCCCTGACAAGCAGCTGCACCCCCTCTCCTCAAACTCTGCCTTCTTCTACAAGCAGGATTTTGAGTATCGTCACCGGATAATACCTTTAACTAAACTTTTTTTGCAATCAAGCAGTTTACTTTTTAAGTAACTAACTTTTCACTGTAGCAGTTTAACTTTAACGGATAACTAATTAAAAGCAGTTTAACTTTACCTTTAACTTTTTAACTTTGACATGAGCAGGCCTATGTTACAAGCTGCAAGAACACGATTATAATTTTTAAACAGCAGCTGTCACAATATCCACAAATTCACTGATTGGCATTAAATGAGGTTGTTTCAACGTTACAATGTTTCATTCCTTGAGAATATACAAAAACACAGACTGATCAAAGTTTTCATCTGACTTAGAATCTGAATAACTCAAGTTTAACTAAAAAAAGTTAACTAAAAAAATCAGTTTAATAAAACTAAACTTTTACCCAACTACTGGCAACCAGTTTAACTTTTAATGCAACTAAAAAAGTAGTTTAACTAAAAGTTAACTAATTTTTAGTTAACTTTGCCCATGGGAGTATTATATTATAAAACTTACTAATAGAAAGTATAGTTATATTATTTTGACCTAGTTTTTCTAATAATAAGGCAGCCATTTATTGAGAGCCAGGCCCCAGTTGGGAACCCATTAAACAAAATTCATGATTTATTGCCCCAACGGCCCCCTCACTTGCCAAATCCTAGAACTGTTTGTAGTGAACCCTAATTCTTATTGCTTGAACACTATAATGCCTAAACTGCTCTATGATGATTTGAGTTTTCGAGTTGGAAATAAACGTAGCCTATATTATCTAATCAACGTTTATCAGAAGCAGATAAGAAACCACAGTGTAATTTCGTTATTACGTACTTAGCTGGTCTATAAAATTTAATGCGTTATATCCGAGGTTACATTATGCCTGTATCATCGCGCTGGGGTGCAGTGGCGTAGAGGCGCTCCGCGGCGTCTCCCTGGTGGCAGATGGGGGATGTCTTGGACAGGGTAACCTCCATGGATTGCACCGAATAATACGGAATAAGGTTATAAGGGATCGTGGACCAACTGTGCCAGAAGACAATGGTGGAATCAACCACAGCGCGGAAGATCTTCGACATTATTATTATTATTATTATTATTATTATTATTATTAGTAGTAGTAGTAGTAGTAGTAGTAGTAGTAGTAGTAGTAGTAGTTAGTTCATCATCATCATCATTATCATCATCTTTGACTTATTATTATTATTATTATTATTATTATTATTATTATTATTATTATTATTATTATTATTATTATTAATGTAAGGCCGCTTAGAGCGGATATCCAATTTAATGGGATATTGCGGTCACCTCGCACGATGTACCTTGAAGTCTTGACCAATGCACGGAGAACATGAGGTTATAGAAGATAGGACGCTGAACAAGGATATGAATACATGGAGAAGTTTCGTGTCTAACTATCGCCGCTAATGAGCTGGCAGAAAGCAACTATGATGATGATGATGATGATGATGATGATGATGATGACGATTCAATTAGAATACTGCAATGACCCGAAGCGACTTGGGGAATATAGTACTCAGTCTACCTTAATAGGTAGACTGATAAATTTTTGGTGATTTATATGTGGTTTTAGAGTTTATATGGTTTATAGTTAAGGTTTATACCTCTCCCCAATATCTATACTCTCGAAATCAAATTCCAGGGCTTGACAGAGGGGAAGAGGAACCGGGGTGCCCATATTGAATGCCTGCCCCTTCCAGTGGACCTCCGTTGACAGTTATATTCTCTCTGTATGGAAAATATCTGGCCCCATTCTTAGAAGTTGCCACCCCAAAGCCATCCCCCTCCTAGCTGGGGCCGCCTCTGCATTATGGTAGTGCATCACACGCAGGGTGCGATTTGTGACCTGGAGCAGTGGGGGGGGAATATGTCGAGCTTTGGGGGATGTAGTTGTTGGGAAATGTAGCAGTGGGGATGTAGCAGGGGATGTAGTGGTGGGGATGTAGCAGTAGGGGATGCAGTTGGGCAGTGGGGGCGGGGAAGATTCCCCTTTCCCCTACAAATCGCGCCCTGATCACACGAAACCATACATTACGGTACTTTGTAGCAGTATACCAGTTATAGCCGTGTCCGCCATAACGAAGTTCTACTGTACTAAATGTAGAATTTAATTCTGGTCTTGAATGAGTCCAAATCATGACTTCAGAAGCGCTGACGTAGTCTCTTAGCCGCACATAGCCACAGAGATGTCCAAGGGTTGCATTAACCCATGAATTGGGTTGGGTCAGACTTTACCATTTTAATGGTGGGTTGGGTTAGAAAATAAGTCGTGGCTTAAGAAATTGTAATGTAAAACGGTGGGTTTGGTTGCGTTGGGTCGAGTAATCATATTACCGGCATGGGTTGGGTTGGGTCGGAGAGTTGATGGGTTGGGTTGGATTGGGTTCTAAAAAATCGACCCATGGACATCTCTGCGTATATAGCTAAGGTGAGCATCCGGTAGAACAGAGCCTACCATTGTCTTCATTGCTCTTCAAATGGTTTCCCTTAATAGGCCTCTGATGAGATAACTCTTAGGCACGCCTCAGTAGTATATGCTTCGAAGCCTTTAACCGCGGCGCGTACATGTTTACGATTTCCTGCTTATCGTCGGCAGCGCGGTTTTAAGCAGCAGATAACTACTTAGACCACTTCATTGGCCGCCGCCGCCGCCGCCGCCGCCGCCGCCTTGCGTCTTACGTCGAAGACCTCGTCATATCCGGCTTCAGTCGATGACTCAGTCACTCGGAAGACCCTCGAGTCGCGCACCTCAACCACACGAAGACAACTGCAGAGAAAGAGCAACGAAAACTTATCGGATTCAGTTATCTGGTGATATAATGAGCGAATTATTGGCTGCATGAATGAGTGAATGCATGAATAATTGAACGAGTGAATATTTGAATGACTGATTGACTGACTGACTGACTGAATGAATGAATGATGAATGAATGATGAATGAATGAATGAATGAATGAATGAATGATCGTACTGTATGTTTGTCTAAGCGCGCTAGAAATGACTTAATTCAATGACTTAGTTACGAACGTGTCTGGCTGAACGAATATCACGTGATCGGCAACGGCACAAACAGGTGGTTACACGATCTTGACAACGTCGTACGCTGGCTTTCTTCTGGATGTCTACGCCTACGTAATAATAACAGTAGACAAACCAGCTACCAAAGTCTCTCTCTCTCTCTCTCTCTCTCTCTCTCTCTCTCTCTCTCTCTCTCTCTCTCTCTCTACACGGCTCAGTAGCAGCTGTGCGGGCTGGTAATAGCTGTTTGTCAACGTCAAATACCGATTTCCTGTATCCCTCCACCCATCACCCAGGACCGAAGAAAAGGGAATCTTCGGGCGGCGGTGAGGAGGGACTGGGATCACGTGACCGGAAAGACGTTCCTCTGTTTGAACAGTACTCGCTGATTGGATCGAGTACATCCGGGTCATTCGAAGACGCGGTCGCTAATATGATTTTTTGGAAACGTTTCAACAGCTGCTCTAATGCCTTTATTATTATTATTATTATTATTTATTATTATTATTATTATTATTATTATTATTACTAATAATAATAATAATAATATTATTATTATACTCCGGAATTTTTTAATTTATCTTCCGTTTCTCAGTTCGCTCTCTTTGTTTCCAGCGTCCGCGTGACCCGTTAAGCAGTTGACATAATTCCCCCGCTAAAATTACCCCAATAATATAATTAACGGGACTTGGGGCGCTATAAAAAAGCGAGTGGCGTTTATTGGCAGGTCCCTTGTGAGTGTCTTTCTGTCAATGTCAACGTGGTCTTGGATTTCACAGTGGAATTGGGATTGTGCTGCAACACGATCGCTTTCACCCCACGATAGATGGAAACTCGAATCCCACTTAATTAGTCAGTCTTGACCTGACTTCCTCCCACTGACGGCAATTAAGTCATATAAAAGTTTTAAAAAGGCGCAGGGGATTCGCAACCGGCCTCGCGTCTTCATTCTTCACTCCACGTGTCTCTCACATGGCTGTGCATGGAAGTCGTAGTCATACGAACCCCCTTACCCCCTCTGAAATAAATCACAAGTCGCGCGTGTACAATCATTACTATATATGATTTCTCTTGCGCTTTAATGCAACAGGACATTTGTATATCGCATCTTCGGAATGGACGAGCACGCCGCAATGCGAACGGAAATAGGGTTTCATGTGTGAAGGCCATTTCAAGGTTACGTGTGCTAGTGTCAAGGTCAGTACAGATGGTAGGGCCAACTCAAGCAAAGCGCGAACACACACACACATATATATATATATATATATATATATATATATACACTGTATGTATGTATGTATATATATAATCGATCTTCTTAAAAAAGCATTGCCAATTTACTATGCAAGAGTGGCGTAACTGCCATGCATACTGGATGCAAACACATGTTGCTTATTGCATTGCCTTACTTATTTGGCAATCATCGCGGACTAAAAATTGCAAGTAGTGCATGACACTGCACTCGCACTCCTAACCATCTGACTATTCCACGTACTTGATAATTTATGTAGCGCTATAGCGTGGCTAAGCTTCTAAGGCCAAAGTCAAGAGCGTTCTATACAAAAGGCATTCGTACGAGATACGAAATAAGCGTGTTTTTTAAAGGTTCAGTGAGAACGACTCGAAGTCGGTAGCCGTGGTCACTGAATCCGGAAGTGCCTTCCAAAGGAGAGGGTTGCCCCCCCGGGCAGTGTCTTATTCAGACTCCAGGCCTCTTTTTTGGGGGGGATTGAGGCTTTCGGGGAGGCGGGGGGATCGACTTGGTAGGCGGCGCGATTTTCGCGCCCCCCACACCTCAAAATTCCCCCCCTCACAAAAAATCCCAGTACTTACACAAATTTTGCATTGAACTGTGTCTTTTCCCCCTCCTACCCCTCAGCCCCCGCCTTAATATGGCCCTGCAAGTTTGAACCGCATCCACTCCTCACTGCTAAGCCCCTTCCATTGGAACACAGCAAGAAATTAACAGGATTTCAAGGTGAACCCTACACACCTCTTCCTTTAACCTTTTTCAAACCTCTCATTTGAAGGCGCATTTACAGTAATTCTGGCAGCATAGCAAGCTCGAAACTACTAGTAGTGACAACTAGCTAGAGACCGTGAAATATTTTGAACCGAGAACTTTAGTAAAAGAATTTTATTCAATAATTTATATACATTATACACTGTAGGCCTATATTTTTTAGCAGTGGCGACTCCACGTGGGGGCTGAGCGAGAATGCATCCCCTCACCGGAATTTTTTGGCCTGTAAAACTATTTTGACTAAGTCTAGTTAAATGGTAAAATGGGTAAAATGACGGGGGGGGAAACTGCGGGTGACCTATTTTTGCTTGTCAACCTATTTTTCGGTAAAAGTCTAGTAAAATTCGGGAAAATTGCCCTTTTTGCTTGTCAGCCTTTTTTCCGGCAAAGTTTATTGATTTCCCTTCACTCTTATCATCTCCTCGCCAACTTCCTATGAATTCATTTCATCCCCCCACCAAGAAATCCTGGAACCGCCACTGTTTAGACTCTTGTTTAAACACATAATTATGGCGCGTTATACATCGGCGCTCTGAACCTATCTCATCCTGTGAATCGTTGCCAACTAAAAGGGAAACCTACGAGAAAAGGGCAAACCAAAACGTGCAGTTCCCATCGTTTTACTGTGGTTTTGCCATTGACCTTTGGTTTCAATATCTCCCGAATTTCAACTACTGATTATAGGCCGCGCCACCGCATAACCAGCTGGTATAGCCATGTCCGTGAAGTGCCCGTTAACTGGCCCTGGATAGCGGTGGGCACAACTTTAAACACGCACCATTTTGAATTAGCATCTATCTGCATGACACAGACATGGATATGGGTCCCATGGATGACTCAGATGGTCGCTTTCAAATCGCGAAGAGAGAGAGAGAGAGAGAGAGAGAGAGAGAGAGAGAGAGCATTTTTACTTCTTTGATTCTGACAGCTTGGCGTTCAAGTTTCTCCGACTTCGTAATACGATCCCAGCTGATTCTATTCCTATTCTATGATTCTATCTGATTTCATCATCATCATCATCATCATCATCATCATCATCATCATCATCATCATCATCATCATTTCGCTTAATATTAGGAGTGAAGGAAAAATTATAGTTAGTTTAACACCATACAAACGCAGAGCCAACGTTCGATGTACAGAATAGCTTAATCCCCGCCCCCTGCTGCTGGTCGAGACAGCCCCAGTTTTAGCTGTATTAAGTTAACCCCAATATAACCCAAGAAAAGCGCGAGTGAGTAGTCGGAGGCCAATTAAAACACCGTTAAGGGTTAAAACTAGTTTCTTTGTAAAATGATTTCTAAATTTACTTTTCAAAGCTGTCGACTGCGATGTGACGAGTCTGCACAAGCGCTATATATGCACTGGGTCGAGTGGCGGTTCTAGGATTTGGCAACTTCTAATCATGAGGGCCAACCATTTATTGCTTAATTTACGTAGCATTAAGTATAGGGTCCCAACAGGGGGGCCACTGGGGGGGCAGGCACTCAATAGGGGCACGGACCCCCCTGCCCCCCCCGGTGGAGCCGCCACTGACTGGGTCTTTCGCAGACTGCACAAAAAATCCACGACCGGAGTGTATTCAACAATGTAGCCGGCTATTCTAAAGTAGTTTTTAGAAATGTTTCTTTTATATTTTCGATAGTTGCTGCTGGTTGCTCAAGAAACTCGAAAATCTTAAATATGGTAAATTTGTTGGATATTTTTTAAAAATTTAATTTGAAACAGCTGTGTGTCTGTAACCCACGTTTTTTTATCTGTCCCGAGAAGCTTGAGAAATCTAACTGTCGCCATGCTTTTCATATTTGACGGTATATTGCTATTGTTACTGGACTTGCACTCAAACTGTTTATATCTCAAGTGTATAGCTAAGACAGTTAAACAAAAAATTCAACCCTCACTCCAACCCAACACGGCACGGAAGGATCGCCCTCTGGCAGTGGGATTAACGCGAAACACCCGACAATTCTAGGATCGCGCCAGGGGCGTAGCCAGGAATTTGTTTTGTGGGTATATGATTTTGAGAGGCATAAATCTTTAAAAACACATTAGAAACTTTAAGGTAGCCTGTTTTGTTGGGATATATATATATATATATATATATATATATATATATATATATATATATATACCGATGTAACCCCCGTCGCTACGCCCCTGGAACGCGCTTTTCACTCTTTGGCTCACGTCGTTTTTTTCCAAGACTGTAGTTGACCGTTAATTCGCTGGGCGTCAGTTTTCAAGACTGTAGTTGCCCGTTCATTCGCAAGGTGTCGCTTTGTACCAGTCACAGGGCTGATGAGAACCTGCAGAGTCGGATCTATCAGACACTTTACAGAAACCATCAACCCAGCGATCTGGTCGCTCTCTCTATCTCTATTCTCTATTCTCTATCTCGCCTCACCTGTCCGTTATTACACCTGAAAAGAGCAAATACACAGAAGTCAGGTTACAGGTAGAATCGTTCTCCGACCGTCGGCGGTCCGCAAAGGCACGATTCGATCGAGCACGTGGATCGGACGAACCTACTTTCAACGTGATCAATCAAATATGAATAAATCGGTCGAGAGAAATCAGCTCGGAGTGGGGACATTTTTTTATTGCGTCCAGCTGTCGAGTTCGTTTACATTTCTGGCCCAAAGTTGTATTCTTAATCATCAAAATAAGTCTATACGTCTAGGCAGTGTTTAATCTAGACTCCTGGACTCCGGAAGAGGGGTGAACTGACAAAGCCAGCCGGGGAACTGACAAAGCCGGGGAAATTCTACTAGGGGATGCTGTTAGTCCACGTAGTATGCCAAAATTTCCGAGGGGGAATTTGAAATTTCCGAGGAGGAAAGGGCGATTTTCCCCGGAAATGGCCTAGATTAAACACTGGGTCTAGGTGTATCGAATGTCTATCGTGGCAGCTTGTGCGCTCAAAGATCTGCCTGACCTCTACGCTTTTGACCTGGCTCCAATTCCGAGTGGATCCGATGCGCCGTCGGTATCATAACACTGGCGCCATAGAAGTTCATTGATTGATTTACTGATTGATCAGCGAACGGAACGACAGGAAATTACACTTATTTGAATCAATCAACTCTAGTACTCTTACGAGTCAAAAAGTCCCGCCTGTGTCCCCTATATATCTATATAACAGTGCATATCTCCCCTATATGTCCCCTGTATATCTCCCCTATATGTACTGGTAACTATTATCTCTCTCTATGTATGTTTGTCTCCCTATATATATATATATATATATATATATATATATATATATATATATATATATATATATAGGGAGACAAAAGTTATAAAAGCTGTCTCATATATATATATATATATATATATATATATATATATATATATATATATATATATATATAAATAATGGTAAAATGACTGTGGGGAAAACTGCAGGTGACCTATTTTTGCTTGTCAACCTATTTTTCGGCAAAGTTTATTGATTTTCCGTCACTCTTATCATCTCCTCGTCAACTTCCTATGAATTCATTTCATCCTCCACCAAGAAATCCTGGAACCGCCACTGTTTTAGACTCTTTTTTTAAACACATAATTATGGCGTTATACATCCGCACTCTGAGCCTATCTCATCCTGTGAATCGTTGCCAACTAAAAAGGGAAACCTATATATATATATATATATATATATATATATATATATATATATATATATATATATATATGTATATATATATATATATATATATATATATATATATATATATATTCGACTGTACAGGGTCAGAGCAACCTTTGTTCGAGTTCTTTCTTTCTCTGGTAAACAACGACTGTTCACTCCAGACGGCAACCGTGTTCTTTGTTTCCGCACTGCACTCAATGACCTTTGTGAACCCAAAGTCAATATAAGGAACTCAACACTGTCGCCCAGCTCATCCATCGAGTATTCCATATACTACTACACTACTACTACTACTACTACTACTACTACTACTACTACTACTACTACTACTACTACTACTACTACTACTACTACTACTACAGTACTACTACTACTACTACTACTAATAATAATAATAATAATAATATTAATAATAATAATATTAATAATACTGTCAGTGAACTTCTATAGCGCCATTTTGAATCGTAATCACCGATCCTGCATTGTCAAATCCAGTTAAGTCAGTCCGACTTTTCGGCCCTGCAGCTATATAAATTGTCGATTACATTACCAAGTTGGGTTAGATTCCATTCGGGTTCAGCTCTAATTTCGCATGTCTAGACTGACATGATTTAAAATGGTGAATTGACAATAGAAGCTGGTTCGAATTTAATGTAGGGTTGGATTTCCAAACACTTCTGCGGTTTTAAATCGAAATAGATGTTCTACTCACAAACCCGATGGAAGAACTGAGTGGCTGGCAATTAGCCAGATTATAGGAACGTACGCTCAATTTGAGAGAATTTAGGTCAACTGTCCAGTTTCCCAATCGTTTTGCTTGTCGGCTTGTTAGCGCATTTGCTGCACTGCGAACTCGCGCTTTATAAATGTTCGTAATAATAATAATAATAATAATAATAATAATAATAATAATAATAATAATAATAATAATAATAATAATAATAATAATTTGCGAAATGGTTGCGGAAAAAGTATTTTTGAATCTTCAAGAAATCTGATAATTAAAACATCTGTCATGAATTAATTCACAAGAAAGTGTTCTCTTCTTGAAATTTCACAAAATGCCAGCACAGAACGACAACAGATTTGTTCAGAATTAATACAATAATTAGAAGCTGGAATGAGTGGTGTTTAGCTAATCGTAGAAGAAGCTTCATTGATTCTTAATAATGCACTGTTGTTGAAAGCGTCAAGACACATGAATAGCAAAAAAAATTCTCACAGCGATGGAAGCTCAGATCATAAACCTAGGTTCTGCCTCCCTCCTTGACGACGGTTGGCTACAAGAATGGGCCAGTGTTCTCCATCGCGATCTGTCCTTGTGCTGTGCGCAGTAGACAGTCTCCATAAAGGTCAGTCCACGTCGTAATGTTGTCAATCCAGCTTATATCCTTAGATTCTGCCTCCAACCGAGTTCAATTGAGCTTACCGTCTGCCTTCACGGTAACAACAGCACAATCCCACCCACAAGTGGCGATGAAAACTGTGTACAGTCAAACTCATTTAAAGTCATTTATAAAAGCAAATTGTCCGCTATCAATCGAAGCCAGTCAACACTGATATAGCAAACATGTACTAGGATAAAATATTACGTTCAAACTCGAAAGAAATGACCAAATACGAGCAGTGGAGGCTCCACATGGGGTCCTGGGGGGCCCGTGCTCCTATTGAACGCCTGGCCCCCCCAGTGCACCCCCTGTTGGAACTTGGAACCCTATACTTACTACTACATGCCTATCAACAAATGGTTGGTCCCATACTTAGAAGTTGCCACCCAAACGGCCACCCCACTTGCCAAATTCTGGAGCCGCCACTGAATACTGAGCAAAAATAGACCTTCTAAATTATACTTGATGACGTCACGCGTTGATTCTGCTTCTGACAGTTGACTGCATGTCTCTGTTGCGACCCCCCCCCCCACTGATTAGACCTGCGTTTTTGAATCTCGTTTTAAAATTCCATTTCGTTTTTACACTTAACAAGCCAAACCACAGCATAATAAAGTTTAAGCTAAATGAAGTGTCCAATTTTATGCGGAATTTTATTCAAACTTCCATATAAAGACAGGTAATGATTTATTTGGAGGCTGTGAGATATTACAACTGGGAAGGCAAAAGAGCTCGTCGTTCGGAATAATACGGTAGCCACTTTGAATGATTGTGGTGTGCAATCTTGTAAAGAGAACGAAATTCCTAAGTCCTCATTCTCGGAGTGTTCACTGAATTTGCGACTTTAACGCACTCGCAGTATACGTATCAGTGTAAAGGGGCGGTTCATCTGATTCTGAGTGAAAGATGTGAGCAGAGCTACACTGCAATGCCGGGTGCAAGACTGAATTTACGAATCAAGAAATGAATTAATGAAGAATTAATATTGTAGCAAGCCAGAACTACTTATCAACGAATTTTAACACCTCTGCGCACCACGTGGCTCAAAATTTAAATAATTTTATAAGTCTACAAGATAAGACTCAACAGTAAGTTTACAGTCAAACATGCATAGTGTCACACTGATTATAATCCATCTACTCTCACTCAGTTCGCTGCGAACTATAAGTCTAATTTTCACATCAAGTGACTCCAAACCAGTAAGGTCCATTTCCAGGTAGTAACAAAAGAGGCGCTATATAAACCCTTTATTACATTACATCAAATAAGTAATGGATGAATAAACGCAACTGTGAATCGCGCATTCGCTCATACTAAGCATTAAATCTTCTGCTGATTTCAACGGCGATCGAGTTAAATAACCAACAGACCGTAATATCAAATCGGGGTTTGACTGTACCGTGTCACTCCAAGCCAGCAGCGCCAATCGAAACCTAACCTTTCAAAATCATGCTTGCCGATGTAACGTTTACGCACAGCAGAATCACGAAATGTCTCTCTACTAACAGCCGCCATTCGACGCACTGTTTCAAAATCAGTTTACCGCCATGCTATATGCGCCACCTGTTACAAAAAAAACACGCACCCGTCACGATGCTTTCTTTATCTGCATGCATGGATGCATTTTAACCGAAAAAAATCCGCTAACAGACAGCAGCCTACTGTAAAAATATTTTAAAACTAGATAAGGTTTCACCGCAGAGAACGTCCGTCTTACCTGACCGTGATGTTGAATGCCGTCGAAAGTCGAGACGCCTTTGTGCCGTCTAGGCCCCGTCTTAGATCCGATATCTTTTTGGTCTCTTCGGTTCGCGCAGCCAGTGTTGCACAGGTGTGAGGGTGACTGGCCGGGAAAACCACAAAGAGGTCGTTTTTATACGGTGGCCACCGCGCCTCGCTTCGCAGGCGTTTCTTTTCCACCGCTCGCCCGGCCGGGGGCCGTGGTGGCCGTGGTGGCCGTGGTGGCCGGGGGCAGTCACTTCGGCGGATCCAATCAAAAGCCGATCAGTTTTGAATTTGAACGACGTTCAATAACGGAGGCAATTAATTATTGCTGCTTTCCTTAGGGACGCGCCGTCTGAGAGAGAGAGAGAGAGAGAGAGAGAGAGAGAGAGAGAGACAGAGAGAGAGACAGAGACAGAGACAGAGACAGAGACAGAGACAGACAGAGACAGAGACAGACAGAGACATACAGAGACAGAGACAGACAGAGACAGACAGAGACAGAGACAGACAGAGACAGACAGAGAGAGAGGGGGAAGCCTCGCACAAGACAGCAGTTACATAATAACAGCACAGACTGACGGTTTTCTGGGAAATTCAACACGATGGCAGTAGTTCTGAAGAAAACGGTCACATCCTTTTGAAAATGTTGTTATTTAAAACTCGGTCGCTTTTTCGTTAATAACTCGACGAAACAGGACAGACAAAGAAGAAGACAAGAACAATGGAAACACGCAATGGAAAATCCTACACCCAGCTAATGGGCATGACAATGGTGGATGATGGTGATGATGATGATTATGATGATTATGATTATGATGTTGATGCAAAAATAAATGATAAACTAATGGCTTTCCCGCCCCTATAATGCTTATCGCTTGCTTTTTCGATTTCAACTAACAAGATTTCAAGGCGTTGCATTACTTCCTCGTAAGATTTCATGAACAGAAATTTTGTCCCACAATTTTTAATAAATTTCAATCAATTGCAACAAAACCACGACTGGCATCCAACACTGTTCTTTGCACTTCTGGAGGTTTCAAGCAGAACATAAGGAAGTCATAACAGAAGCATCGAGCATGGCTGACAATCATGCACAGGGTGGCGTAAAAAACGGACTAATCACATTTAGGTTTGCATTTAATTATCATAGTCCGGTTTTTTGCGCCACCCTGTATAATGCGAAAGGCCTATTTATAGAGGTACCAAGAAGCTATAAAATGCTGAAGGGGATTTACGTTGCGTTGCAGTTACACTTACACACTAGTATAGGCCCAACGTTATTCATGTGTTCATTCAAAGTTTTCAAACATGCAGATTAGCGACTGTTAATATGTTCAATCATAATGCAGCGCTATTTCTTAATAATATACAGTCACTCGTCCATCCACCCCCCCCCCACCCATCCGCTCGTTTGTTAATCTTCCGAAAATCAGAAGCATTCGTTATATACGTCCGAGAGGGGGCGGGCAATAGGGACGAGCCTTCCTAAACCCCCAATTCGGGTATTGACCGCACGGTCGCTTAGCAGTTGAGGTGTAGACTAACATACTGTCATATACCCGGACCTCACCACGTTGGCCTATAAAATTGGCGTTTTCTATTCTGGAACGGTTACCTCCAGTGGCGTAGCCAGGATTTGTGGAAGGGGGTGGGAATACGAATACGAGAATTCAGTGAAATGATAGGAAGCCTGACTAGTACTCCAGTGAGTCCAATAAATTTCACAATTTAGGTCCAAAAATATGTCCACTTTCATTGTTCTGTAGTCAAAAATAATCGTCAGCTCGATGTCTCATACATGCATTGACTACGATATGTCGACAACTATATATGGTCCAGCTGTCAGCTGAGCGCATACGGGAGTTTAGCAGCAATAAGACGGAAGGAATTGGATGAGAAGATACAATAGTAATGGCTGCGAGTGGGAATGATTTCAAAAAAACCTCGGTACAATAGGATACTAGATTGGAAGGGTACAACAGTGGTTCTCGCACAGGGCAAACCCTCCTGAACCACTTTAAGCCTTGTTATTTGTTGTTATTATTATTGTTATTATTATTATTATTATTATTATTATTATTATTATTATTATTATTATTATTATTTAGACAGCACAGACAGTTGTAGTGCAAAACAGCTAAATTATATAGCGCCACATTATTTTCTTGATAGTGACGAGTATTTCATTAGAATTCACAAACAGTTTAGAGAATCAATCGTTAGTCTCTCTCTCTCTCTCTCTCTCTCTCTCTCTCTCTTCTCTCTCTCTCTCTCTCTCTCTCTCTCTCTATCTATCTATCTCTCTCTATCTATCTATCTATCTATCTCTCTCTCTCGTTCTTTTTCCTGTATAAATTCGTCAGACGAGGGAGTCATAAATAATAAAAGGAAAAGAAAACCGAAACACTTTGAATGTCAGCCAATTGAATACGAAAAATATAAAAATATTAGAACAGAGGAAATGAGATAAGAAGTCTGGAAATTCCCAAATTATCCATGTAATGTGGTGCTGCCGCTGATCTAGTATAACAAAACTATTGAAATCGCATTTGTTACAGACCAAGTAATTAACAGACCAATGGTATTAGTTCAACATAACAATGGGCTCATAATGGTTTTTTTACACTTTTGTCAAATGGAATTTTTAGTTCAACATTGAGGACAACGTGAACTGAACGACACGATAATAAAAGATCGAACTTCCAAAGGAACGCAGCATCGACCGTTTTCGATTTGTCCTGCCTCGTGCGCACTTGGGATACAGGATGGAACATGAGCGCAATGGGATGGATTTTAATTGGGACGGTAGAAGGCCATTGGTGAAATGGATTGGATAAAGGGGTTGCCCGGAAAAACCCATCTGGTTCAACCCACCTACCCCCCGTCCCTCCCTAATTCCCCAACCACCATCCCTCCCTCCTCCCTCCTTGCATCCATCCATCTTCCAAACAGACAATGGACTGTATACGGACATCCTTCGAATTAGTATAAAATTAAACGAACGGAAGGCTTGGCTTTAGGACACCCGCATGCATATATATATATATATATATATATATATATATATATATATATATATATATATATATACACATATATATATGGGCCGCTTGGGCAAAAGTGAAAGAGTTTTTTTGAAAGGATTAAATTTGCGGATATAACAAACAGAACTCATCGCGGTTTGACTTCTGGAAAGGAGAAACGGTTCTCTGCGGAGGAGGAGGAGGAGGAGGAAGAGACCGGATGCCCTTATCTACGGCTGCACGTGCTTAAGCATAAGATTATGCCCATAGCTCCGACTCCCCCCTCCCCGGACTTCCCTGGAGAATATGGTATCATCAGTGGCTGATGCTATGAGAGTCTTTGGCAAATAAAGTATTTGTAATACGTCAGACGATCATAGTACACGACTGTCTGTCTGTGTCTGTCTGCTTATCTGGATGTCTGCCTGTCTGCTTGTCTGTCTGTCTGCCTGCCTGTCTGCTTGTCTGCCTGTCTGCCTGTCTGTCTGTCTGTCTGTCTGTCTGCTTGTCTGTCTGTCTGCTTGTCTGTCTGTCTGTCTGTCTGCCTGCTTGTCTGTCTGTCTGTCTGGTCTTTGCTTTTGCAGTGCTTTCTGTATGAATTTCAATTTGTAAAGTATCTATATTCTCAGACTGAGGGCAAGGTATTCTGATGTTTGATAAACGCAGAAGATTTCTTGAAAATACGTTTCAACACTGTGAGTTGACTCGTGAAAGCGTACTTCCAGCTAGCATTAAACAACGGAAATTGGACGACACCTCGGAAATCAAATTGAAGATTTACTGCGTAAAGGCGCTGTGTAAGTAAGACAAACAAAAGGTGGTCGGCACCGTAACCACTTATATCCACACTACTACTAATTATACCATAGATCCGAATAACTCTTTTCGCAATGAACGCGACCAGATATAACCGTGTTCAATGTTATTATGATGCAAATGCTGAAACCAAGGCAGAAGGCGTGTAATCATATAAAATATGTGAAAAATGCTTTGGAAGAGAATCCGACTTTAGTCAATATTTCTTCTTCTCTCTCTCTCTCTCTCTCTCTCTCTCTCTCTCACACACACACACACACACACACACACACACACACACACACACACACTCATTAAATGACTCGCCATTTTCATCTTCTGCTCCGTTGCCTACAATTTTAAAATTTGACCTTAACATTGAATGTCTGTGCCCTAAGACTGCGATCCCAATTTGAAGATGTGTTGAGCCATTGGTCATCTTCTTTGGGGCCCTTATGTGTCCTAGCGGCTAGGCCAAAGGGCCCAGAGGGCCTAGGACCCAGCCTAGCCCAGCCCAGCCCTATAATCGCTGCTCGTTCCAGTCAATGCCTTCGAAAATTCGAATGAAATCTCTGCTCCCAACGCCTCCGCACCACTCGCACGTCATCTGCGGAAGATTGGGGGAGGGGTGTAGGGTGGGAAGGCCCGGAAGGGGCGGAGAGTGGGTTGTAGTGGGGGCGTTTGTGAATGCCCTGGAGCGGCGACCCCCCATTTGATAGCCCACAGAATTCGCAGTCCAATAAAATCTGTTGTCAGTTGGAAATTTATTCGGACGGCAACAAACTTAAACGTCACTTAATATAATATTACGGCCTGTTTGGCGTTGTGCGACCGGTTCTCGTCAGAACACCGAAGTTACGCAACGTCGAGCGCGGTTAGTACTCGGATGGGTGACCATCCCGGGATCTAATCGCGGTGCCGCCGGCGGCCAACCAAGCCGTTCATCGCTTAGGCGTCGATAAATTGGTAGCAGCGCTAAGCTGCGAAGGTAAAACACAGGTCTAGAGAAATTAATGACAACCTACTATAGATTAATGGCATAAGCCACCTGCGTCGCTACTTGCCTAGAGCCGGAGGAGATCAGCGCCGGAAACCCTACGCTCGTTCGAGTACGGGACTACCTTTACCTTTTTAAAATATAATATTATGACGTCACAAATTGTTTGATCTTCTTTCCACATTTATATTTAAGGCTGCTCTAAGCCTTTGCACGCCAATCGCTGGAGTAAAGGAAGCTTTCCGTTTAGTGTTAGGCTAATATGCTCACTTTGTAGAGCAAGAGTACTCGAATGGCGGCGGACCGCGGGCCAGATCCGCCCCGCCAAGGGATGTGAAATGGGCCGCGAAGGTGCATTGCTATGA
>CM030837.1:17022224-17034724 GCA_018105865.1 Metaphire vulgaris
TCCTTGACCCGACCAATCTGAAATGAGATCTTTGCCCTTGGGCGGTTCCAGTTTACCAAAATTACCCTAATTTGGGGCAGACCAGGGTATTCAAACCGCGGCCGCGGCCCGCGGTCCGAACCGAAAGGATGGTTCCTGTTGACCGCCGCAGGTCTTTGAATAAGTGCCCGAAAAATAATTTAGAACCTGAATTTTAGACTATTTTTAGTGACTTTCAACAATCACTTAAAATCCAGTTGTTATAGGCATACATATTAGCTTGCTTACTCACTTACTGTTGTTTCGCAATCATTCGTTGATGTATTTTAAGCGCATAAGAATAAGCAGCTACTGCTGTACTGCCTCCCAAAGCGCTATATAATCTCCGAGATTTTGCTTACTTACTTCCTATATTCCGTCTTCGAACTGTGCGTGCTTTATTGCAGCTTTTGGTCACTCAGTAACAACTCATAATTAAAGTCTTCAACATATGCACCAGAGCTCACCATCTATTTCTATTATAGGCTATCAATCAGAATTTCTGTGACTGGAGCTCCATCCGCCCCAGAGCCCAGACTACTCTATTCGAAAACTAATCACCTTGAAAGCATCTTTCAGGTGTGGGTTGTCAACACCCTGTCATAAAATCCCACATTTATTATTTGCATTTTGAGTTTTTTTCATTTTCGTCTCTTGCTTCGCTGCACAGTTAACAGTCTATTAAGAGGACCCGTAGTTAGGCCAGCTGGTATTTAACTACTACGCCGTTGTGGGAATAATAATAATAATAATAATAATAATAATAATAATAATAATAACAATAACAATAATGATAATAATAATAATAATAATTCTTAATATAATAATAATAATAATAATAATAATAATTCTTAATATAATAATAATAATAATAATAATAATAATAATAATAATAATAATAATAATAATAATAATAATAATAATAATAATAATAATAATAATAATAATAATAATAATAATAATAGTGGTTTAGGAGGCTAAGTAAGCCCGTGTGAAAACCGCTGTGGTTAATCTCTGCATTCAATAACCCAGCTTAACAAGATAGCTTTTGAATCCGTTTACCGTTTCAACTGTCACTAATAGTACTTCCGTTTTCAACCGTTGGACCCTCGCGAACGTTGGAAGACGGAATGTTGACCGGCTTGAAAAGAGTTTCAGTACCCCTGGGGTAGACTATAACTGGGCGTTCGTTATCGTTTCGGCTGCTTTTGTGGTCGACCAGTTGTTGACCAGTATCCGTTGTGGCAAACACAAGCCTACAGGCATTTATTTAAGTCAATTTTTCCCCGTGCAAAGGACGTCCGAAGCAAAACGAAAGACTGGTTGACGGCGTCGAAATTGAAGATAGCGAAGGATCCTTTTCCGTAATGTAATTTATTGAAATTATTATTACGGGCATTTCTAAAGCGCAAGTTCGCAATGCATTAAATGCGCTAAAATAACATTAACATTTGTATAGCGCCTCTTCTGAAAAATCACCCTAATAATATACAGTGGATCCCACTTAATCACATACCGCTTTATTGCATAACCCGCATAATCGCATAGCAAAATAAAAACCCAAACCAGTGTTTTGTGCGTACAATTAATAATTATCAGACGTCCCGGATATTCGCATAGCCCAGTTAATCGCATAAGCAGGGCTTGCACGGCACCTATGCAATTAAGCGGGTTTCACCGTACTAATTATTGAATATACTTGACTTAGCCTATGGACGCACATTGGATACTGTCAGGTCTTGTAGGCATATGAAACGTATTTACAGTACTTTTATATGGTATATTAACGTGCTCGCCTAACAGCAGTTGCGAACAATCTGGCCCCGGTCAAAAATCAAAAGGGACTCCATTCTTTCCAATTTAAAGTGATATTCGAGCATTAGAATTCGGAAAGACGTTTAGGTAACCCATGAACCGCCGGGACCGAGTTTAAAATACTCGGCTAGCATTGCATGTACACTGTAGTTACAAAGTGTCTGTTAGTTTAAGGGTTAAAGACAATCGCTGGTCTACAAAAAAACAGTTTTCATTCACAAATAACGATGCAGTTCGGTCAGAGCGCGTTACGTCACCATAGAATTCAGCCAAAATTTCTGACGTCATTCGAAGTCTACGAGCTCTGTGACGTAGAGAATAAATAAATAAATAAAGAGAGAGAGAGAGAGAGAGAGAGAGAGATTAGTAGCCGCGTGTTGTTGCCGTCACACAATCACTTCGTGTACGATCTTTTTCGACCTGAAGCTTGTTCGATCATCCGTTGGCGGCGAAGGCGTTTGAAAATTTGCCTCCAAATTCCGTTGGTAGCGGTGGTTTTGTCTCGCGTCTGCTGTATTCGCCAGAGGGCGTAGCGATCGCTCTAACAGAACATGAAACGCAAAGTATTTTTTTTAGATATTGAAGAATCGAGTCAATCGACTTAAGAAAGTACAGCTATTCAAAACCAACGTCAAACCAATGACCATTTCTGGCTGGCCAGGCCAGTGTTTTATCCAGGCCGGTGAGGGGGGAGATTTTCCCCCAAAACCTCGAAATCCCCCCCCAAAAAATCCCAGCAATTTTGCATTGAACTGTGTCTTTTCTCCTCCAACCAAGTCGATTCCCCCCCGAAAGTCTCAATTTCCCCCCAAAGGCCTGGAGTCTGGATAAAATACTGGGCCAGACGTCTCCTCTTGGCGCACCTGAAAGCCAAGTGTCTTGGGATGGGCATTGTCTACAAGAATTAGGGGTGAGGGCAGTGGCGGCTCCACATGGGGATCCGGGGTGTGAACCCCTGTTGAATGCCTGCCACCTCAGTAAACCCCCTGTTGAGACCCTATACTTACTACTACATACCTATCAACAAATGGTTGGCCCCCAGTGCTTTAAAGTTGCCACCCCAACGCCCCCTCTTTTGCCAAATCCTGCAGCCGCCACTTGGTGGGGGTGATGGTGGGGTGGGACTACAACTCTATTTCGCAGCTACTGACATGAAGCGTGTTGCTATAGGGGCGCTATAGCAGTTATCTAGTTAACAAGTTAGGACCGCACTATTCAAGTTTTCAATATATGAATACGCCTCGATCAATGAGATTAACCAATGGTAGCGGGAATTATATCAAAACAGTCATCAAAGTCCTTCCCAAATCCCGAATCCCGGGCCTCAAGGGCTCAAAGGTCGTCGCTGATCTCCGTTTCTATATCCCTCAGCCAGGCGTGCAATATCACGGATACGGGGGGGGGGCTGGTGCATATCGTGTAGCGTACCTGTTTGACTTATCGCAGCATTTTACCACTGCTAATTTTACCACCGGCATGACGGAGTTAGCGTGCTAGAGAGGAAAATATGGAAACATATCAACACACAAAACGACGGTCAGGTATAGAGTGTTGGACTCGAAACGTTAGTCAATCAATCGGTCAGTCATTCAATCAATTGGTCAGTCAGTCAGTCAATCAATCGGTCGGTCAGTCAATCAATCAGTCAGTCAGTCAATCAATCAATCGGTCAGCCAGTCAGTCAATCAATCGGTCAGTCATTCAGTCAATCAATCGGTCAGTCAGTCAGTCAATCTGTCTGTCTTTCAATCGGTCAGTCATTCAGTCTGTCTGTATGTCTGTATGTCTTTCTGTCTGTATGTCTGTCTGTCTGTCTGTCTGTCGGTCGGTCTGTATGCGTGTTTGTCTTTGCCTGTTTGCGGGCCTGTGTGTGATGATGATATTGAGCCCTGCGGGTGTGCCGTTTCTGGTGGCGCACGTATCCACCAACCACTCTCCGATAATCTGACAGCTCCGTTGATAAGAGTCATTAGATCTTCCTGAAATAGCAGACAGCTTTCCGCCTGGCTGCTACAGATATCCCCCGGAAAACCACCTGTTCTGTTCGGTGGAACTGGTCGAACGGTTCCTACATGTTGCTCTCTCTCCAGGCACACAGCGCATGTGGTGCAACTTTATAGAATTGAAAGTACAGTGTACAGTATATCCTCTATAAGCTTACCTCGTGGGCCATAAATATATTTCCGATAAGTAATACGATTTCTGTAAAACAGGCGTTCAAGAACAGGTCTAAGTGGCGATAAGTCTCCGCATAACATTCATAGGCGCAAACTTCCAGTAGATCGCTAGGCCTCACCCACCCTGCCCTCCCCTAGGTTTAGGAAAGAGGACGGAAGGGAGAGATATAGGGGTTGGCCCACTTCTCATCAAAGTTTACGTCTATGCTGAATATATATATATATATATATATATATATATATATATATATTCAGCCGTGTCCTCGACATTCCATGTTGAATGACCTGATCCAGAGGGCTTTAGTCAGGGCAGGGATCCCTTCCATTAAGGAGCCGGCTGGTCTTTCTAGATCCGATGGGAAAAGGCCAGACGGCATCAAGAACAAGCCGGCCGAAGCCTTGTCTGGGACGTGGCGATTTATCATACCTACCCACCACTTCGCTCGCTGCAGGAATTAAAAGCCGCTGCTGTCAGAAAAAGTCCAAATATCAAAATCTGGCAGCCAATTACATCTTCCTGCCCATTGCATTCGAGACTAGGCCCCATCAACAACGACGCTCTCTGTTTAGGTTTGAGAAAGGGCCGACGTTTAGCTCAACAATCCGGAGACAAAAGGGAAGGCAGTTTCCTCTTCCAGCGTTTGTCAGTTGCAACTTCTCATCAGCGCAAGTTTAGGTTCTTTTCCACGCCTCGAACCGGACGAGAGTTAGCACACTATTTCTATATGTCTCCGGACAATTTTTTTCATAATATATACCGAGGGCTTATATATATATATATATATATATATATACACATATATATATATATACAGAATCGTCCTACCGGAAAAATTTCTCTTCCAGATTTTCTCCATTTCGAAGTTTTTCTCGTTGTCTCCTTGAGCTGTGACGTTTGAATCGTTCGGGGGATAGTTTCCAAGGTGATCGATAGGGGCGCTGTTAGGGTGAAAAGTGGAGCTGTACCCTCCTGTATAAACGACAGAATAACCACTATCTGCATAAATCAAGGAACAAAACTATCTGAAATAATAGTGCTATGCATATAATTTGACATATCTCTATCTAACTGTTTTTGGGATATCAGTGATAAAAAGATGTCAACTATACTGTAAGTATAATAAGTATTAGGCATATCGAAAAGCAAGGCTGTGAAGTTTTATGATTTTTTTTTATCCACCAGTAGTAATTTACAATGCACTATGACAATCTTCTCAACTGTCTTACATGCGAGTCTGCTGCGTTTTTATGCATACATCAAAAATTGTATTATCGAGTGTTGTATCTTACTTACTCGCTAATCAATCACGCTGCTTCTTGCAGTAACTTCTACGTTTTAAAATTTATATGCCATCTTTTGAAGTGATAATTCGAATTGAACTTTATGTACTTTAAAGGCTTATCAATAAAGTTCAAAAGTTCAAACAATAATGAAGTTCAAACCCCTTGAACGTCACAACTATGTCGAAAAGTACATTTTACCACTAAGTCGTTCTTTCATTTTTTTGCCGAATATATCAGTCAGTCAGCCAGTCAGTCGTCGGTCAGTCAGTCAGTCAGTCAGTCGGTCGGTCGGTCGGTCGGTCGGTCAGTACACTTCTTTAGCGCCGTTGTAATTATGCATCTGCATCACTCTTTGGTCGCTTCAGTGTGAGAATCTTAGTAAAAAGTCATGTCGGTGGTAGTTCCTAACTGGAAATCTAGAAGTCAGTCGGTAAGAACTCCGACCTGTTGACAGCCGAATGCCAGAATATGTATACTGGACTATTTATATAGCGCCGTAAGCACAGCATAACCAAATCTACTGCCGATCTAATGTAATATTGAAATGTTGGCGAGTAAAATCTATCATCATTCCTTAGCCAGCACTGAAAGACCTTATCTCTGGGCGCGATTACCTTCATGCTATTTGGTCCATCAGCGTTCCAGGAAGTTGAAATAGGAGGCGTACAAGAATACAATTTGAAGGAATCGCTTGTTAAGCAAAAAGGTTCTTGTAAAATATTAATCGGATGCTAAGTGACGCTACTTTTAGTGGAATCAAAGATAAGAGCTGTCTCGAACAAAAAGGAAACGGAAGTTGGAATAGACGGATGTATGAACGACAGTGGTTTTGAAAGCAGAAGAAACCCTAATAAAACAGCTAAAATCCAGTTGTCGTTATTATTATTATTATTATTATTATTATTATTATTATTATTATTATAAGCCTATTACTACTACTACTACTACTACTACTACTACTACTACTACTACTACTACTACTACTACTACTACTACTACTACTACTACTACTACTACTACTACTGCTACTGCTGCTACTGCTGCTGTCTACTACTACTACTACTACTACTACTACTACTACTACTACTACTACTACTACTGCTACTACTACTACTACTATCAACAAAGTACTGTAAGTTTTTCTTTAACCAACATCCGAATTCGAAATAGCTATAGTTAATGGGGTCTGTGTGGTGCTTTAGGAACTGATAAAATAATCTTTGATGTTATTGCGTTGATTGAAATTGACGAAATGGGGGAGTTTACTGGCGTTTGCGTTGAAGAGGAGAACTTGATTGTTTGTCATTTCCGGTCTATTGTCGTTGACCGTGAGATCGTTTCCGGTTCTAAGCAGGTGCGTCTTCGTCGGACCGGAAATGAAAGACTGAGTACAAGTATTAGGTGATGCTATGTTCCTACAACGAATAAATTAATTATTTTTATTCGTCTGAATTCATTTTGAAACAGAAAAAGATGCAGTAAAATCATTTATCTAGTAATAGGATCAGAATTCAGTAGATCCCCGCATTAGAATATATATTTACATATTTCGCTATACTTTTGCGTGATGTGATACATAGGCCTACACATACATACACACGTCCATACATGCACGCATACATAAACATTAAAACCAACTCTACTCACTGATTTTTCTTCCCATTTTGACATTTTTCTAAAATAAATGGAGAAGGTAAACTTAAAATTTTCTGTCAATGATAGACTATAGATATAAAAACAGACTATTAGATATAATATATATATATATATATATATATATATATATATATATATATATATATATATATATATGTGTGTGTATGTTTATTTATTTATTTATTTATTTACTTGTAATGTAACATTTGTATCTTCTTTATGCGTATTTCTACGTTAGCAACCATGTATTTTCAATTTGCTCGATCTTGACATCCTCTTATTAATTCAATGTTATTCTTTACTCCCTCAATTCCTTCTCGTAGGCAGTCTACGTAGGTGTTTCTCTGCCTTCCTCTTGCCCCTCCCCACTTTTCTAGTTATTGCCAAATACTCCTGGCCTTCCTTCCTCATTATGTGTCCGAATAAAGAAGGCTGCCTTTTTTGATGGTTTGATGGTTACCATCAGACTTCTTTTTATTCTAATTTCATTCAAAATCTCTTCATTGGTTTTCTTTTCCGTCCATGAAATCTTCAGCATCCTTCGTAAAATCACATTTCTGTGACTTCCAATTTCTTCTGCATGGCCTTGGATATAGTCCATGTCTCTGCTCCATACAAGAGGACTGACCAAACGTAGCTTCTGAGCACTGTTTAATCGTCTCTCGTAAAAGAGTTGCCTATTTGTAAATATCGTTTTGAGTTCCCAGAATTCTGCCTTGGCCAATCCTAATCTTGATATTAAGATGCATGTATATTGTTCTGTAGCTGGCGACTATTTCATGAATGCACTTTGCAGCACTGTAACCGATTGTGAAAGGCAGAAATCGAGTGAACAACTGCTACAAGAAGGTAATTAATTAAGCCACCTAGCGGAAGAAATGAATACCAGCAACGGCTGATTGGAGTAATTCGTTTTCTTGTTGAAATTCCAATAGTCACAATTATTAATTAATTATCATCTGTTATCATAGCTGCATGTGTTTTGCTTCCAGTGATACAGATTTACGAAAGTATATATATCTGATTAATTGTCTCATTAGAAATAAACAGGCTCTACACAAATGTTACATTACAATAGGCCATGATGATGATGATGATGATGACGACGATGATGATGATGATGATGATGACGGTGGTGGTGGTGATGATGATGATGATGCTGGTGGTGATGTGGTGATGATGATGATGATGATGATGATGATGATGATGATGACAGTAATAGTGATTGACCTACTCAGAGCCCGATGTCGTTGGTAGCACATCAGTAGCAGTATGCTAAAGAGCAACAGGATTATGAATCCGCATACGCATCCAACTGCAACCACGACCTCTAGCGGTAAATCGTCTTGCACTGATTTTGCCAATTTTAAAAAAATCAGAAATTAAGTGTCGCAGTCAGAGATTGGTTTACAGATCATAAGCTTACTGCATATTAATAATTCGTGAGTTGATTACCTCAGATCTATGGAGTAAACATACAGAAGAAGGGTGAATTTTATTCCTTCATCTCTCTCTCTCTCTCTCTCTCTCTCTCTCTCTCTCTCTCTCTCTCTCTCTCTCTCTCTCTCTCTATGTATCTCGCTTTGTCTGTCTCTGTCTCTTTCTATCTGTCTCTCTCTGTCTCTCTTTCTTCTTTTTCATTCTTTCTTTATCTTTCTTTCTTTTTTCTTTCTTTCTTTCTTTCTTTCTTTCTCTCTGTCTCGCTCTCTCTGTCTTTGTCTCTCTGTGTGTCTCTGTGTGTCTCTGTCTGTCTGTTTCTCTTTCTTTCTCATTTCTTTAATTTGCGACAATAAGCTCCATACCCCCCCCCCCCAATATACTTCTAGTATTTCGATCCCACAGACAACAGTTCGAACTATAGACGATTAAAAGATCACAAATAAAAACAAATCGGACTTACTTGTCTAAAACTTTCCCGGTCAGTTTTATTTCTAGAAGTCTGAGGCGAAATTCGGAAGAATTTGTCACAGCAAATTCACTCAGTAATATCGTCTCCACGACCAATAATACATTGTTCACACGAGCAGCAATGTAATTGCGATTCGACGGACGAGGATAGGTTCATAAATTCCATTCGATTCGTCTAATTCCACGAAATTCGCAGTAAATTATCGGTTGTTAGAGATTCGTCGAGCGTCAAGGAACTTTTGCCAGAGACAACCTTTCTCAGAAAACTCAAAACACTGCAGTTAATATAGCTGTGTGTGTAGATATATATACACACAGGACCCATATTGCAATGCACTGTGCTACTTCTTGAGAGGTCCTACCGTGTTTGTTTTCTACACAAAACGCGAGAAGCTTTTCCAGGACGGCTTCTTATTCCTCGGAGTCCGTCTGTCTGTCTGTCTGTGTCTGTCTGTCTGTATGTCTGTATGTCTGTCTGTGTCTGTCTGTCTGTCTGTCTGTCTGTCTGTCTGTATGTCTCTGATGCAGTTACAGCAGCACCGCGTCTATCGCTCAGTACAGATGGAACCCATTGGATGGACTGCATATACTAGTTTCTCCAGCCCCCCCCCCTCTCCAGAGGGCCGACCATCACCTGTTAGCTCTTCGCAGATTATTCGGTTACCTCTTTGGCGCCTCGAACTGTCGAAAGAGAAGGCGCTTTGAGGTCGAGAGAAACTGAGGCGCTCTTATCTCAGAGGTAGCATCGCGAGTGCGAAGATGAGATGATCGTGAAGAAAGAAAGACAGAAACGAGTGGAGGGTGGACAACAGGTGGCCAACGCCCACTGGCGGTTCCACCATGTTGATGACTGGGGGTGCATCCCCCACCGGGGTTCCGGGTGACCTTTTTGCTTGTCAGCCTATTTTCCGGCGAGTTTTAACAAAAAATTAGTGAAAAATACTACGAATGACCTTTTTCTGTGTGTCGGCCTTTTTTGGCAAAGTATATTAACACTATTTAGTGGGGAAAACACTAAGAATGACCTTTTTCTCTCTTTTCTTTTTTTCTTCTTCACTTTTCATCCCCCACCAACTTCATATAATTTTTTTCACCCCCACCAAGAATTCCTGCAACCGCCACTATTCCAACCAACTCTGTATTGAAAACAAAACACTTCTTTCTCCCATGGGCGTATTTAGAAATGTACGGATGGAAGTGAATTTGAGAGTTCGAAAAATAACTTTTATTCTATGTTCTGCAGTTGCAGGAGTTTATTAAATGGAGCAGTTTCGCTTAATTACCTCCATTTTGCTCCATAATTGTTTAACAGACGAAAGCTGATTGCAATTTGTAAAAACAAAACATTTATTAATTTTCCCATGGGCGATTTAGTTTAAAGACTAGTATGGGAGTCTGGGGTGCCATCCAGCAGCTGCCAACTTTATATATATATATAAATATAATATATATATTCTATGTATATATCTACATATATATAGTATGTATATCTGTGGGTCCATAGTTGACAACAGTTTATTAAAATGCAGAGGTGTAGACTCCAGATATAATTCAAACCAGGAATGCAACTGTTCCTCACACAGGGTTTTTTTGCTCTCTAATAATGACCTGTTTAAGATGACGACGTCTGATATGACACGTGATTCCTTCTCTTATGCAGAGGCGGTTCTAGTAGGCCGGGTAGGCCAAACATTTGTCTGGCCTACCCAAAAAATTACGTGGCCTACATGGATTGGCCTACCCAAAAAATATCTTTGGCCTACCTACAGTTTAGCTGGCCTCCCTCCAAAATGCGTTGTTTGAGTAGTGCGTATGGCCTATGGAGGCTGTCGAGTGTAGTGTAAGGCCAATTTGAATCCCCAGCCACTCATCAGATACCTTCTTTTCCATTCGGTTTCCAGACAAGTCTGAAGCTTTATCTAATTGATCAACCACCACCGACTGATCAATGGTCGTTCAACGGTCTCCGCGCACATTTTTGTTTCAGTGTCTAATTTGTTTGATGTACTGTCATTGGTAGTACTTACCATCCCCCTTCCTCATATATCCCCAAGAATTCCAGACTTCCAGGGAGTGTTGCAGAGTTTAGGGGGGGCTACTTTTCTTAAAGTTTCCTCTTGCTGTCCATAATACATTTTCTAATGAATGGCCTTATCTGACGGTTGATGACATGGATGACATGACTGTTTTGATAATCAATTCTCAACGTCGTCGGACATCTGGTTTAAAATGTTCTGGTTAACAGAACAGAGACGGAGAATGCCGCAGTAACTATCGGTAAGACGGCGACCTAAAAGCTAACATTCAGTCCGTTTAACTTTTTTAAGATTGCGGATTTGCAGCTCATATGGAGACAGTCAGGAGCATACTCCCTAATTATAGGCCTAGATGGATAAATTTCTGGTTAAACCTCGAGTTAGTGGCCTCTTTAGAAGACATGGTGACTGACGATTCAACTGGACCTCAAAGACAACTGTTGAATCTCAAGACTTCAATATCTCAACGGATGTAGGCCTTCAATTTGTAGCACCAGTTGATTCAGGTGGTCTGCGTAAGTTTTCATACTACTGTCGATATCAGCAAGGATTATAAAGATCAACCTGTGCAACATAAACTGCGCGTCTTTCCAAAATCAAAATTTGGTCAGCGTTTCACGAGCATTTAACTCTTCGTTGCATGACAGGTAGGCTCTCTATCATTTCTTGGAATATTAGTTACAAGCAATTTTTATAGTTTGTTTTTTATCATTTTGTCCACGATCAGGATGCAGGAATGATGAATCTGTTTAACGGAGACTGGGTTGCGTGGTTGGGAAAATATTGACAGCAAACTATCGAAACATTTAGGCAAGCGTGATGCATTCTGATGCTCTTGCATAGTGGAAAAACACAAAGTAGGCCTACACTGATGCAACTGGCAGCATGGCAAATTTTTGTCGGAGTCTCCGCCTAACATGAATCAAGTTGACCTTCTCTGACCTTGAACCCTTGAACATTGTCAGATATAGTTTCAAACCATTTTTGCATGTTTATATGCAACACTTATATTTTCACTAATAAATTACAACTTAGTGATTTTACAGATTCCTTCCATACTTCAAATCCGTTTTCTCAAAATGTTACTTTCTTGGTTAGGTCACCCTGGTCCTCAGCTGTTCTAAGATATATATATATATGTATATATAAACCCGACATCCCTATGATTCCTCCTTTTATGCACTCAATCAAAGATCTGAACTTTGATACATCGACACGGTCCAAGCAACGACCATCTTTGACTGGCAAATTAAAAGTAGAACCGCCCCTGCTCTATGCACTCAATCAAAGATCCTGGTTAAGGACCATCACGGCGTAGCCAGAAGGCAGTGGCGGCTTTAATCAGAGGGGGGGGGTGGCAACCATTTGTTGTTTAATGTATGTAGCATTAAGTATAGGGTCCCAACAGGGGAGCCACTGGGGGGCTAGGCACTCAATAGAGGCATTGGCCCCCGGTGGAGCCGCCACTGCCATCATGGTGCAGCCAGGAGGCACAAGAAGAAAGTTCGAGAAGTGGAATTGATATGATGGCCACAAATAAGACGGTTTCAAGATATGGCAGTATTGTATATTGTAAATAATTCTAGTTCACTTTTTCTCCGTGTAT